>JBAMYA010057401.1:0-29373 GCA_037176975.1 Arrhamphus sclerolepis | reverse complement strand
AGCAGCAACAGCAAATGTCTTCCATAAATATCTGCTGAGGTTCATTAGTGTGTTTATCAGATGATAATGGTAGATACTTGAAATGTGAATGGAACAAATGTTACACCAGAATGTGGAAGAAGCCACAGTTTTACTCCATTAAAAGTGAAAATATTGTTGCAGCTCTTGTTCTGTCATACTCATTGTCCTGCAAAGAATACTGCCCAGTGTTGTGGTGGAAATTTGAACTAGTGGGTTCTCTGTGTTGAGTCTTTTGTTCATAGATTTGTACTGTATAAGTGGAGTAATGTAGTACCCTCCAGTAATCCTAAGCTCCCCGAATCTTGTTTTATTAAAACTTTGATGGCCAAATTAATTTTACTGTCTCTTTATTAAGATGGAAACAGAGAAGCCTTTTGGTCTCTTTTGTTTGTTTGTCTTTTTGTTTTTTTAAAAAAATGATTGGACTGTTCTATTTCTGAGGCCATATTGGTTGAACTGCATGTGTTCACAAAATTAAAATGACACAATGGCCAGCATTTGAGCCCCATTTCATCTGTGGTACGGTGCAATAAGCAATTATTTACATCATCAAAACAAATATAATATATTACACTTGTTTTAGCAACCATCTGTTGGTGTACCAAAACCAGAGGTACAATGTGCTTCAGGTGAAACAATCTTTGTTGAAATGGTGCATCTGCCTACTTATCACACAGAAGAGACTAACTACTTCTTACAAAGACTATAATATGCTGGTTGTCATCCACTGCCACCCTTTCTTAACTGAGTTGCATTACTCTTTATCAATACTATTATTGACTGCAGACGTTAGCTGTTTCACAATATGCATATTTTTCTGTACTCGTGTTCTTGCGTACTCGTTGTAAGGTCATTTGCTGCAGCCAACGTACCGTACAAACTCAAAGTCTGTGTATAGACAAGTACAGTGAGATGTGCTGCTTATTTTTTTATCAAGGTTGCAGACAGCAAAGTGTCCCAGAATACATTTCACATTAACGAGCAGTAACGGTGGAGGAGAAAGGAGCAAAAGAGAGAACTGTTACTTTGATGTTTAATAGAATTTACTTTTAAGATATTTACATGTGCGCATACAGTTGTGTTCAGAATAAGTGTGTTCTTTAAAAGAAAAAGGAAAAAAAAGGGAGTAAAGCTCAAATAATAACTTGTAATAGCTTTTATTTCCAAACATACAAATGTGTCGAGGACACTGGATATTCTGTTCCAATCAGTGTGAAGAAAAAGGTATCAAAGTTGTTACTTTTTATTTTTCAGGTATTCCAGTCCAAGACCACTGGACTACTTTCCACAATCCTCTGTATTTCTTGTTTGTTTTTTGTTTCCCCTCAGAATTGGCATATTTGATGTCACCTCACAAGATTTCTACTGGATCGAGGTCCAGGGATTGATCATTTTAATCTTGTTGGTCTGGAACCAAGATGCTGCTGCTCTCTGGTGTGTTTGGGGATGTTGTCATGTTGAAAAACACATTTCGAGAACATTTCCTCTTCATGATAAGACAACATGACCTAAGTATTTGGATGAATTCAAACTGATGTGTTGAACATCGCCATATCATGATACTTGCTCCACCATGCTTCAATGTCTTCAATGTTCTGTGGCTTGAATTCAGTGTTTGAGGGTCGTCTGTCGTCTAACTCTCTGTGGTCCCTAGACCACCCTAGACCAGTCTTCTTCTCTTCGGCACATTTTTCTTTTTTTCACATCAGCAGGACTTTGTAGAAATATCTGATTGTCCAGACGGAATAAAAGGGTCCAGGTTTGGCCCACAGGCCCAGCTTGACAACTGTGGTGTCACAGTAGGAGTGGCAATTACATTGTGGACTTATTTTTCTTATAAGGAGCAGAGTTTTGAACCATTTCCTATCGACTTCTCTCTGACTTCTAGAGAAATAACCGTCTCAATAAAGTAACTGTATATTAAGTGGACTGAACTGAGATTTCTGTTTAAGTGGTTCCTTTTGCACTTTGCATTTTCCATTCCATATAACACTAATGAACTTCACATTAACTCCACTGCAGAGTAGGTTTGAACTCTTTGAACTTGGATATAATTGCGCTGTGGAAACCACTAGTCTTGTTTTTTGACAGCTTAATAAATATAAATGTGAAGGAGAGGAGTCGCGCTAGTCTGAAATGAGACTGAATAAAAACGAGCTGTTTTTCGTTTGCGCGCAGCACGTTTTAATATTGAGTGACGTCACACCGAGTGCGCTGCTGGTCGGACATCATGGTGAGACCTCTTTTGTGTTTGGAGTTCAAATGACATTTCTTGGAGTTACCAGATTTTGTTCACAATACTTTTGAGGTGTGAAGGTTTTTACCTTCTTATTGTCGCCTTTTATGACCCGCTTGCGTCATGCGAAGCAATTAACGACCTGATATTAGCTCGTCAAAAAACTCCAGGCTTCTTTAAATGGTGCAGAAGTCTCTTAATTAATTCATATTTTCAAAGTTCTTAGCTGTCACGCGCCTACAACTTTTGGACGTTAATTTTATGATTACAACTTCAGTGTTACAGGCGGAGACCGTGTTGTTAAAACTAGCAAAGACGGAGATGGCTGTCGGGTTGTCAACACTCATGCTAGGATAAAGACGTTAAACAAATGAGAAGAAATGAAAACAGACGTTGGCACATTTCTGCCGCTAAGTTACAGCTCGAATATAATTGTTTTATGTCATGTATGTCTTTATTTTTAACTACCAAGCTGAGCCGTTAAAGTTGGACAAACGAAAGTAAGGAACAGGGACTGTCTACAAATTACAGTCACCTGCTAAAAACGCCTCAAAACTTAAGTAAATAAAATTAAATTAAAAAAATACTGACACAAGACCAGATATAACCAACAGAGGTCTAATGATCCATCAGTTTACACTGATACATCGATTTCATTATATGTACACTTTCTGTCTCTGTCTAACCAAGGGGTGTCAAATGTAAGCTCTGCGGGCCAAATCCGGGCCCACAGAGCCCGGATTTGGCCCTCGACAGCTGCGCAGACAAGATTTCAAAGTGACTGTGTGTTTAATTCAGTACCATCATCAAAAAGTGGAATCTCAGAGGTGGAGAACAGCTGGTTTATGTCAAAAAGTCATGATTCAGCAAATGTTTGTCGATTTTCATTTATTTATTTATTTATTTATCTTCTGAAATTCACAATTGTACAGGAAAAAAATTGTGATTTTGGTACAAAAGCTGCACTGTTTTTGATAAATGCTAATTTTGTGAAATTTAAGCTTTTATGACAAAATTCTTTAAAAAAACAAACAAACACAAAACAAAACAATTGTGTCCAGGAACTAGTTGGAGATCTGACAACATAGCTGGTTGAAAAAATAAAGAACAACCAGCCCTTTAACGGTAGCCATGGTGATGATGTGGCCTGGGATTAAATAGTTTGACACCACTACTCTAAAGTATTAATTAATGATGTTATCGGTCCTTGTCAACATTTTAATCTTTGCTACCTCCAACTCTGCCTCCTGTCTTTTCCTCAGTGCCATCGTCTTTAATCTATACAGCATCGCCTTATACTCCTTTCCTTTCATTCTCACTCATACTCTTTTATCACACATCACACCCAACACTCTTCTCCACCTGTTTCAACCTGCTTCCACATGCTTCTTCACCTCTTTTCCACTCTCTCTGTTGTTCTGAAATTACTTTCCTAAAATAAATGGAGTATATCTTCACAACTACAAGGGCTGTTTGTATAATCATGGTTTCAAAAAGAAGCTGACATGGGAGTACTGCAGAAGGATCAGAATCAAAGCATGTGTGGCTGTGTCAGAGTAAATTGACCTGGATCATGGTAGATTTTGTTTTTTCCACCTAAAACCAAACACACTACGTAGAGTATAAACCACCTTTGGATCAAAGAATAGCAGCCCAATTAATCTAGGAATTAGCAAAGTAATATTTGATGAATAAATGCAAAAGTAGATGCTAAAAAAGTGAATTTGAGCAGTTTTACAGATATTATGACAGGTATGTCCAGTTGGTGAGGAAAAGTGCTGTTTTGGGCACCCTGTGTCCTTTGACCTTTATATAGTATCAAACTGGAGAACTATAGTTCACTGATATATCACTATGGTTATTCATTCCATCCAAATAGAACAGTTTTTGTTTTTTTTTAACAACTCAAGAGGTTAATTATAGGAACAAGTCTTTTACCATTTAGTAGTCTCTTCTTGTATCAATCATAAACTCCTGAAATGAATCCGATCAAAATCGTATTGTGGCGGACTTGGTGATATCAGCAAACATCAACATGTCATGCAGTTAATCAATGTATTGTGATTTACACCTCTAATAACTGGCTTTCTGTTGGTGACACAGTACTTGAAATTTGAAAGAAGAGGGGAAAAAAAGGCTTTTGAAGAATTTTATAAATCTTAACTTGGGAACAGTTTAGTACATTCTATCTTGGTAATGTAGATTATGTGAGGTCCCAATTTAAGTTTTTGCATTGAATCTGATATTCTCTTTGTGCAAAACAAAAATGTCAGACTACATGAAGATGTTCGTGACACTTGTCATTTTAAGAAGTCCAGTGATGAAAAATTAGATTGTTTTTTGTTGTCAATATCTTCTCTTACTCAGTCTCACATGTGTGAGCTGAAGAAGTCGAGTTTGTATGGTCGAAACATTGAAGTACTGTGTTTACCAGACTTGCGAATTATGAGGTTTTAGAATGTTTCCATCCACCAAACTTGATTCATTCAGAGGCTGAGATGCATTAGTGTCCAGCACTGACTCCCCCATGTCTTCAAATGACTGTAGTGAACATCCTATGGAAGTTTTGATTGAAATTAACTTTTTAAAATAAGTCTATAAAAACTCAGCTCCCCTCATAGCTCCATGTGAGCCCTCTCTAAGGTGTACAGTATAAATGAGATGGATGGCTAAAATGGCTTTATTTAACAGTGATACAAGTCACAGAGGATCATAGTAATACTGACAGACTTGTGAAGAGGCTTTGCCCACAAAGAGTAGCATGCAAGACTTAAGATGATTTTAAAAATTGTTTTTTTCCTATTTCTCTCTTACTTTGTCAATTTTCAAAATGTAATTGACTCATGGTTTGCTAATAATAATGGTATGGAAGTGTAATGTCAACAAACAAGTTGTGATTACTAATAATAGCATCAAAATCACCATTATCTAATGTAAGGACACACTCCTGTCAGATGTCTTTGCAGAGTTATTATTCATTGTTTGTATCATCTCGTGCAGTGGCAGCCTTTAAAGTGCAAATTTCCAGGCCACAAATAAAGTGGTTGTATATCAACCTTCGCGGTTGCCAAAAGGGATTCTGTCCAAAGTCATAACTTCTTAATAGATGCCACTTAGTTTCAAAAACACTTCAGTCTTGAATAAAATATTACAGGGACAGAGCTATGGGAACAGCTCTTAGACAACCCTGAAACTGTGAAGTCATTTTTCAGATCCCATAAGAGTCACACAGACGGTTTTAACATTTCTGTTTTGTTGTTTTTTTTGTTTCTGATTCAAAAGGAAGTGAAAAGTCTGAAGTATAAAACTTCAGTTGGCATTCACAAGTGATAACGTTTCTGACATCAAATGTCCCCAGTCTCATATTTCTATGAAACCCAACTTTTGATGGTGTCTCAACATGAAGATTTTATCACTCTTCAGCTCTATAGAAATAAATGTGCAACTTCATAAGTTGCCATGGACTGACTGAGCATCAGATCATCAAGATCAGTGGATTAAAGCTTGACACATTCATGCCAATGTAGCAAAATTGTGTGTTTACACTTTCTGCTGGAGTCAACTGAGCAGATGAAGAGATTGCTTTTAGGATATGTTGCTGCTGTTGCCTGCACACTGAAGGGGTGTGGTCAAATATGATGGTGTAAATAACCTAATTGCTTCTTACTACCCTGTTGGCTGCCACGTTGTAATTTAGCACCTCTTTTTCGTAGTTGTCAGCAGTTTGCAGTGCTGTCGAGCAGTTCAAAACGTTTATTATCAGTGCCAGGGAGGAGTAACAGGACGAACTGTTGCTTGTTCGATTCTCCAGAAGGAAGATGAAGCCCACCGTCCAACTTCTCCTGGTCATGCTTGCTGTTGCCGGGCTGGACCAAGCCCAAGTCCAGACCTCTTTCCTCAATCTGCCCAGCATCCTTCCCAGTCTCAGCCGACCAGCAAACCACAGCCGCATCTTCTACGCAGTGATGTTTGACGCTGGGAGCACAGGGACGCGCATTCATGTCTACACCTTCATCCAGAAGGACTCGGGTACTGTGCAGAGTTGTGACAGATTAGTCTGACCAGCTGCTCTTATGTTAAGTGTAAAATAGGATGACATTTAATAATGTGTTCGAATTTCCTATAAAATACTTGACGAGGTCAGTCGTTGTTAAGCAGTCTAACAAGCCATTTTTCCACTTGATTTAATAGATTGAACATCTTTACTTTTCTTTGGCATTTCATGTATTGTGACACTTCTGTTAACCTGCAAATTCTCATTTTAGAAGACACGGGTTCCATTGAAAGTCTCTTGTCAGATTTCTCATGCATATGTGTGCTAAGACCTTTTAATGCTTTTAATGGCTGCTTCATATTTGATGTGGATGTCATACCTTTCAGAGCAGCTGCCAGTTTTGGACAATGAGATGTTCCACTCTGTAAAGCCTGGATTGTCAGCTTATGCTGACTCCCCTGAAACGGTGAGTTCTTTGTCAAGTATAATCAATTATATTGATCTAAGGGAAAAGGTCAGCTTGCTCTACATTGTAGTCAGAAATGCTGCCAATAGCCTCCCTCTGTAGGAATCCCTTTACAAATGAAAGTGAGAAAGAGGAGTGGAGACTCAAGGTGATGCTATTAACATAAGACCTGAAGAGATTTTTCAACTTTTACCCTGTTGTCAAAAGGCCTTTCTGTGCTTTATCTGTAGTCGGTATCATTTCTCTTTTCGCAGGCTGGACAAATAATGAGGATGTTGTTAAAGGTGGCCAAGAAGACAGTGCCTCGTCTGGACTGGAAGAGAACTCCTTTGGTTCTCAGAGCCACAGCTGGATTCCGGCTGCTTCCCACAGACAAAGCCCAGACTCTTCTGGACCAGGTGAAAGTGTGTTCTGAAGTCCCTTAAGGCCGGGTTCACATGAGTTTTGGTAATCTCCGATGACAGATGCGCATTTCTAGGAAAAATCATAGCTCAGAAATGGTGTTTGTACATCTCATAGTTAGGAACGAAGGTGAAAGATGCAACCATCTTGGTGTCAAAGACGGGAACAAATTATCAGTGACCATTTTGGAGGAACCGCCTGTGGATCACTGCCTCTATGAGCTCTATCAGCTTACAGACCAGTAGGATTGATCACTAAATGATGTAAACAAAAGCACGTTGACACAAATACAATGAGAAACGGAGACAAATGTAGAAATCAAATAAAGAAGAAATGCACTTTCTTCTTCTTCCATTTTTTTTTTTTTTTTTTTTTTTTTTTCTATCTCTTCAAAGCACCACGATGGCAGGTGCCAGCTTTTGAGTCACTGACGCGTTGAAATCAGTATGTGGTGGCCGCACATCGACGACACGGACATACGCCTGAAATATTTCTGTTGTAGCCACGATTCAATGTATGTTCAGTAGCACTGTGCAGCGTAGTAAATTAATTTCACGTCATGCAGCTTGGCTTGTATTAATCTCTCAAGGCTTCAAAGATCTTACAGTGTGAGCTTAGCTTTGGTTACTGTTTTAACTGTCCTGAGATTTTGTCAAGTAGAGTACATAAAGGAGTCTCTAGACTTTACTTTGTCTGATTTCTTATCCAGTGAAGCAGGAGATAGAAAAATGAAAGAACAGTTTTAGTACTGTGGCAGGTTGAGAATAATGTTGCCAGAGTTCTATGAGCTCTGGCGGAAATAGTTCTGTGAAAGGCTCTTATTTAGGGGATAAGATAATAATGGATTGCCCTGGGACACAGTTGAAGATAAATTATACTTTATTAATCCCCCCTGACGGAATTAATTCAGCTGAGGGCGCCTCTGGATGAGCTACCATTACAGTAGATAGCATTAAGGCCATTTCAGTGCTGCCCTCTGTTTCTCCCTTCTCACTTTTTCTTCCTCAATTTCCCTCCTCTCCTTCTCTCCTTTGCTCTTCTCAGGTTCAACACGTGTTCGACGAATCTCCTTTTTTGGTAACGGACAACTGCGTCAGCATTATGAATGGCACAAATGAAGGTAACTCACCCTGACGAGCAGCACATTTGTCACTTACCCTGGCCATTCAAGACCTTAGAGCATTTCCTTTTGAAGAACTTTACTTAATGGAAGCGTTTAAGTAAATTGCAGTAGATTATGGATATTTTTTATGCTGACACCATAAAATGAAGGCCTTTCACCACAAAGTAATTTTGAGTCTAAAAGCCAGTTATTATGTGGTGAGAAATGTTAGTCTGTTGCAGTATGATGTAATTGATCTTGTCAGCATTTCATCTTTACTTGCATGCGTTTGTATTTCACAAATTAGTTGTCTGCTTTTCTGAAATGAACTTGTGTGTTCCATCTGAAATGACTGTTTACTGTTTCTTTGTTTGCTTGTCTGCCAATTTTGCAACTATAGGCATCTTGGCTTGGATTTCTGTGAACTTTTTGACAGGCAAGTACTCACCTCTCTACATACATCATAGAGAAACCTTTCATATCTGTGGTTCCTGTTTTGTCCAAATTTAATGTACTTTCTGAATCTGCCATAGAAAGGCGTTTAATTCTCAAGTCCACAAATGGTGGCTGTAAGAGTAAAACTATGAATTTTTTGCCCGGAGGGCCTTGCTGTGATCTTTTCTCAGCCTGACTGCTGTAATTTTATGGTTCTTGGATGGTACATGTGTGCCAAGAAAGCCTTTTGATGATAGCGTCTCAGGTGTAACTGATAAGCTCTTCTCAGCTGCAGTTGCTGGATTTAAAGTGCGAAATATCTTTTAAGGTCATCTGGATGTGGAAACTAAGAAGACAGTAGGAATATTGGACCTTGGGGGAGGATCCACACAGATCACTTTCCTGCCCACGCTGAGGGTAAGAAGAGTCTTTAAAATGTACTCAAACATTTAGACTCTTTAGTAATCATTAATCCTCTGTGTTAATATTTTACTGCAGAAAACCATTGAAAGTGCTCCTGTTGGTGATTATGTTGCCAGATTTGACTTCTTGAACTCGACATATGAATTGTACTCTCACAGGTAACACATTTAATAATCAATGCATGCTTCATAAAATATAAAGAAAAAGATAAATATTCTATGAGAACGATAAGCAGACACCACTGCTTTGGACTATTTTCAGATACAGTTAATATGCTACATGCACTGTCTGTTCCTGGTTATTTTTATAACCGAAACAATGCTCTGACTTCATACAGTTATCTTGGAAACGGACTAATGGCAGCACGACTTGCCACACTGGACGCTGTGGGAGCAGAAGGTACAATAGTACCTGTATATGAAGTTTAATGGTGCTCTTTTAGCTTTTAAATTTTCTTAAGTTAGCCACTGAAGGATACTGAGAATCACAAGAGTGTGGCAATTTTTCTTCTTTTCCTGCCCATTTCTCAAAAGACTGAACAATGATGGTCACAAGATAAAAGAAGCCTTTTGGGATGCACTTCAAGTTTCCTCCCTAATAAACATTTCAAGTAATGCCCTGAGATCAGTCACTGAAGCACTTCAGCAGAAAGTGTGCTCTATCAGAGTTCTTAAGTCAGGTTCAGACCATGATAAGCTTGTGCAAAGCTGTCAAACCACTTAGAAGATTAATTATGTCTCTGCTCTCATAGGTGTGGAGGGGCAGGTTTTTAAAAGTAACTGTCTGCCAAATAAGTTCAGAGATGAATGGAGCTTTGGAGGGCTAACCTATCAAGTGAGCGGAGACCCAAATGGTGAGATCCTGTTGATGTTGAACAAGATAAGCTGAAAATATCTTTATCCTTTTACATGAAGCTTCAATTTGTGGAAAGCACACTTTTTTGTTTCTCTTTTCATGTGTGTTAATATATTTAACTGACAAAACATTATTTAATGTTATTCTGAAATAAGGTGACTGATTTTGAACATGCACATGATGAATTGGACATTATTTCTTCACATTATTATTCCAGCACAAGATGAATAGCTTACATGACTCTCTTTTCTTTTCTTTTCTTTCCTTTTTTTCCCTCTCAGGTCAGGCAGGATACAAGCGTTGTTATCAGGAGGTACTTAAGGGGGTGAAGGGGATTCATCAACCATACGAGCTTGGAAGCAGCCATGTTTTCTATGCATTTTCCTATTACTTCGACAGAGCTGTGGATGCAGGCCTTATCGGTTAGCACGCACACCCCTTCTGTACACACCTCGTATACTATAATTATACAGACCCAGCATGCTACACATGGGCTGAAAATGTGAGTCATCTGCTCCCTGTATCAGGGGATTTGACAAACTACAGTTGTGTAGTTATTATAAAAATTGCTATCCTCTACTGTTGATGCTTAAAGGCCATAAGCTATCATTAGCTCTATAAAAATGTACATGTAGATATGTTGTAAAGACTGTTTTACCATTTTAAATGTGAAAAATAAATTATCCCCAAATCACTACTTATTGCAGATGGTGTCCAAGGAGGGCTGCTGCAGGTTAGAGATTTCAAGAAGAGAGCCAAAGAAGGTGAGCTGGGCAAAGAGGAATGCATCATTAGTACGATCTGCAGTCCACTGTACTTGAGATACAGCATGCATTTCAATGCACCTCGAGTCGTTTCTATCTGAGATGCTGCCCTCATCTGTCAGCAGCATACAGATGACTGATTATACAACCTAACAGAGATGATTTCTCTTCTCCCTGCTCAGTGTGCAATAAGATGACAAAGTACCCCCCCACCAGCCCTTTCCTGTGTATGGACCTGACCTACATCACTTGTCTACTCAAGGATGGGTTTGGCTTCAAGGAGAGCACTGCGCTACAGGTTAGACTGTATTTTTCTAACATTGCAACAGTGTTGGCTTCTTAATTAGAATGGGACAGACAAATATTTTTTTCCAAGTGTTTTTTTTTTTTTTGAGACATTTAAAATGGGTATCTATATTTAAAATTCTGCAGTTCATATTTGCTTTATGAATTTTGCTCCAGTAATGCATTTAAAGAATATAGTTTGTCTACATTTAAAGGGGCCATATTATGTTTTTTTTTTCTCCACTTTCCCACAATATAATTAACATGAATAATCATCTTGCACACGACCGACGGCTGAAATAGTATTACATCAGAGCGTTTACAGAATCCACAAAAAAAAAAAAAAGTTTCACAGTCCTGGGCCATTTTTCAGGTGCTTAAGCCAAGAGAAAAAGGCTACACTTAGTACAAAAAATATGTTAATAGGAATTTTATGTTCTATAATCACATCTTGTAAAATAATTAAAAAAAAAAAAGTTTTAATATTACAACTTTGTCATAAAATAACCTTTGCACATCATCATTGTCAAAATTATACAAGTCATTTTTATTTTTTTTACAGTCTTGAGTTTTGAACATTTAAAATCAAATCCAAACTTTATGTGCAATATTACAAACTTGTTGACTTTTTGTTTAAAACAAAAGAAACTGTTCTGACTGAAGCCTACCTGTGCACGTGTCTGTGACAGACTAGGGGTTACAAGGATTTTGTGGGACGGCTGGCTCCGTCTTCCATAAGAGAGCAGAATTTCCTTTTCAGGTCATGGTTTCTAGACACTGCATTTCTGCAGCAATTCGACTAATCAGAAGACATTTAACTGAGCTAATGCAGGCAGAGTTTTCCAGAAGTGCCTCTCCTCGTCAGTCTGAAATAATTATACCTTTAGTTATTCTCAGTGCAGAGCTAGTCTAAAGTTATCAAAGATACATAAAATGGATTGAAATTAGCACAATATGGCCACTTTAAACTAAATCATTCGCATTTGTCATTTCCAGTCTCTTTTTTTCCTCCATCTGTTTACAAGAAGCTGTGACAGGTTAGAAATTTAAGATCATTTGAACAGATGATTGAACATTTCCAAACTATGGCGCCAACTGTCTGTAATAAAAAAAACCCACTGAGACCATTTTACACAAACTGTTATTCTTTTATTTAGTAAATACAAAAGTCACCTGCTGATTTTTTTTTCCCCTCTCTCTTCCTAGTTAACCAAGAAAGTGAACAATGTTGAAGCCAGCTGGGCTCTAGGAGCTACATTTGACCACTTCCACAAACTGAAGATCCACTGAAGAGGAGACGCTGAGGAGATGCTGATTTATGCGGTGCTCACCAACAAATTGGTGTAATGTGAACTGCCTTTCATAACATCCATTCATTTCATTCAGCCAGTTATAACCTCAGTTAATTCTTAATTTATTTTAGGTTTTTATCATTCAATGTAAATCTGAAATGTGTTGCCTTACTCAGACCAACTGAAGCGCTGGAGGCTGAATTACTTAAATCAGCTATAACAAGATTAGTGCAGCTCTGGGCATAGCTGGATAGGCAGTGAGTTTGAAATAGATGTTTTGCTTGACTGATTAAAAACAGTCCCGGGTTTTGTTAAGATGTGTAAAACCAGTGTTTACATGCAGCTAAGTGGTACACTGTGCTTTAGCAGTTTTTAACATCAAGTGTTATTGACATAATTAGCACATGTATTAAGTGGATTAAAATTTAACTGTTGGATCAGCAGTTGCAGTTTCAGGTTCTCATTTTTCCACCTCAAACCTGTTTACTATAATCAACATTGGTCATAGTTTCTATAGAATCTTGAAACCCGTCTCACTATTTCTTTGGAAGTATTTTTCAATAATATGAGGAAAAGATGTTGCTTATACAAACTCTGCATTTGCTCACTTGCCAAAATAAACCATCATCAGATGCTAATTACAAATATCTACAAACGTTGAAGTCCGTGTTTAATCTTTTCACAA
Source organism: Arrhamphus sclerolepis (assembly GCA_037176975.1). Lineage (NCBI taxonomy): Eukaryota > Metazoa > Chordata > Actinopteri > Beloniformes > Hemiramphidae > Arrhamphus > Arrhamphus sclerolepis. The sequence goes on along the minus strand of JBAMYA010057401.1, from coordinate 16,413 downwards.
GCGGATGTGTCCAGGCCCACTGTGGCTGAACTTGGTTGTGTGTGACGTTTCCCACGACGTGAGACTAAAGCAAAGCAACCACATCTTCGCCATAAGTATGGCCTTCTGTTGTCATGGTCACCAGTTCATGTGGCTGTGAGAGAACGACCACTGAGTCTGCAGACCCTAAAGGGGAATAATGGAAACACAAAGGCAAGTTAAACGAGGGGAAAACACTATCTAGTAACACGAATACTGACAATTTAATATGAAATTCAGCCTACTTGCAGTTACACAAGAAAACAAAGTTTCATATACCTGTAACCTCATTCCTTTAATCACTTCATAGCTCATGATCATAAGTGAGGAAAAGAAGGTAATTTGGCCATTAATCACTCCAGTCTACTGACTCATGACAAGGACGCCAACATACTTAAGCCTCCTCAATTTCAAGCTTTAAAATGTCAACCCCTCAGCTGATTATGCTGCTTTACCCTGAACCTCACTGGCAGCTGTGGTGGATTATGATTTCATTACTAGCATGCTTTTGAGGATGGTGAATACTGAGTATTTTTAGCAGGTCTGCCACAGGAAGGTATAAACACCTTCCTTGTACAGTCACACAAGAAAGTAATTCGGAAAATGTATTAAACTATTGACATTTAGTAATTTAAATAAAGCAGCTTGCACTGAGTGCTGCCTGAACTCTTCCAAGATGTGTAATCAAAAGTTTCAAAAATCAGGCGAGCACAAGAAATCTAAGCTTTAGGAGACTTGCAAATACTGGCTGCATAACCTTTTAACAAGTCTCTGGTAACACCGTGAGTTGACTCAGCATCTCTCACATCAAGAACATTATGAGCTTCAACAAATGAGTGTTTACTGCAGGGCTCGACACTATCAGATGTGTTGTTTTGTCATGTGTTTAAAAGCCTACCTGGGGATCTCAGCATAGCATGGTGAAGATTCATTGGTTCCACGGTTGTTGTCATGGTGACCATGCCGGCTCCATTCTCACCGTCTGCCTCCAGCAGGCTGCTTTGTGTCAGAGCCTCTCCTGTCAGTTGCAAATAGACATTAAAACTGTTTGCTTTTCCCACTTGTAAAACAAAATGTATACAATGAAGCACCGACATGTAACAGCTATTATTAAACCTTTATATGAACCATATTTACATCCATCAACTTCCAGACAACACTGAGAAATAATTGCTAAATCTACCTTGTGATTATCAGCAAGACCCGATTTTCTTCTTTTGTTGTTTGGACTGTAGCTATCCAACACTGTGGATTTAATAATTAATCCAGTAATTCTCTCATAACACATAAACTACTCATCTGTTATGCAACTGCATCTTCTTGTGCTCTGCTTTAACAAACGTCAGGCTCTTCGGGGAGGCTGACCTGAATAAATCTGCTGTTTATAATTAGAGTTTGGTAGCATTTTTCTCTGTGATGATTCAGCTGCGGAGCTTCCCTGCTGCTATAGAGAAATGACAAAGGCAATGGCCGTGCCGTCTGCAGTCATTGTTTCATAACAAAAATGAATTTGAGCATTTTGTACAATCAGACTGAGGATGAAGAGGCACTAAAAATGATACCCAGGACAGGAAAAAGAGTGGATTTTTATTTATTTCCCTCCTCAGCCATGGTAGGAGTATTGGCTCAGTTACTGTAGTAATTTGTAAGACGAAGGCAAAGAGATGTTTGAATAAAGCTTTAAGACATGAATTAAAGTTACTGTGTCATTTTAGTGATTAGAGACCTCTGAGAGGAATCTGTTCATATCACATGAAGCCTAACGGGCCTTATCCTGCAGCAGAGTTGTGCTGTCTCAGCTTTTTCAAATACATGTTCAGTTTAAAATAGTTTTGCTGCTGGTTCACACAAAAGAAAAGAGATAACATTTTAAAGTGCTAAAAGTCATTAATAATGAAAGTCGTTCTCAACTCTAGCTAAAAACATCTCTATACATGGTTTTTTTTTCCTTTTAATGTATGGATTGCTTGAAGTAACATAAACCAATGATTAACTACCACACTTAGATTGTGTGTGTGTGTGAGGGAGAGACCTGCTTCTCTACTTTCACTACCGAGTCCCTCATCTCCATGTCGCTTCCTCATGTGGACGTTTCTGCTGCCGGACTGAGAGAAAGTCTTTCCACAGATCCCACACACATGAGGCTTCTCACCTGGCAAATGTAGGTCCAAAAGAAGGATAAACAGGACCTTGTGATCCCCCATCTTTTTAAAGGCACATCACACATTTGTACAAGACTTAATTACAAAAGGTATTCTGCTGCACCGCTGTAAACTCTGAACCACTCACCTGAATGTACAAGCATGTGTTTTCTCAGACTGGAATACTCTGCAAAAGATCGCCCGCAACCATCTGCTTCACAAAGAAAAGGCTTCTCTCCTGAAAAAACCCACCCGCCACACATGCATATTGTTTACTTCCATAATATTCCCAATTAATAATTTCTTTTGAAAAAAATGGACTATTAAGTTCAAAGAGATACGCTGAGCTGCCCAAGCTACTCTCGTAACAACAAGCTTGTGGTTCTTTTTTTCTGTTTGTTTACGAAAGTTAAAAATAACCCACATGGGTCCTCAATGGCCCATACAAAGCTGCTCCTCCAGACAAAAGTAAAATATAAGTGGTGGGTACTGCAGCTGGTCTGTTAACTGATCATTAGATACAGACTGCAGAAGTGGCCATCAAAAATCTTAATGTGCCCGTAAATAAAATATGACAGTATTGTAACTGCTTGCAGCAGTGAAACGCAGGCGCCAGCACTGCTGACTCCTCATATCTCTGGCCTTCACTGCACCAAGAAAGCATTAAAAGAGCAGAGTCAAATGGCCTGAGTCAGTTAATGCTTCCACCAGTTTGAGCTTTCAGACGGAGCTAATCTCCTGCTCCTCACCTGTGTGTATGCGTCTGTGGTTCTTCAAGTTTCCAGCAGTGGTGAACTTCTTGCCACAGTTCTTCTCTTTGCAGATGAACGGCTTCTCGCCGTTGTGGGTCCTCATGTGAACTTGCAACCTCTGCAGTACGTAGAAACTCTTTCCACAGCCCTCTGCACCACACCTGAACATTCGATCATTCCTGGAGCGTAAACAAAACAAAACAAAGGATTTCCTGTGCACGCTTCATTTGCAGAAAGGTTAGACAAACCACAAACGGATCTAAGTACAGCTTCTGTAGTTCAACAACAAAAACAAAGCATACTTTCACGTTCTCAGCTGTACAGGAAACACAAGACAAGCTCTGGGAACTCTTTCAATTTTCTTCACCTGTGGAGCTCAGATCCAACATTTTTAACATTCCTATCAAAAAGATCTATTATTGAGCACTTTAAAAGCCACAGGTCTCCAACTGAAGGCCCTTTGGCCAAATCTGGCCCACCACTTCACTTTATCTGGCTCGTGACAGCGTGCAAAAACAATCATTTACTTGTAACAACAGTCTAGAGGCGTAAGTGAAGCTGCATAACAGTCTTGTTGCTTGTCACACGGTGGCATCTGTTCACTTGATGTCAGTATCTCAAATTAAGCCAGTTTTGTGGTCAAGTGATGGATTTAGAAGAAAAATATCATGGAAAAGAAAGAAAAAAAAACACTGCACATTCGATTCCAATTCAAAACATAACAATGTATCAAATGTCTTATTACTTTAGAGAAAGTGAAGAAGAAATATTATGCTGTTCATAAAAGTAGCAGTGTGTAGTTGAGTTAGTGAGATCATTCATTCTGTATAAGAAAAAAAGGTGATGAGTGCAGCAAATGTTCATGCTAGTTATCGTTTATTTCTCAGTAAGCCCCAGTTAAGGCTTACATGGATGACCTGACACTGGTCACTACAACAGTTGCATGTACAAAGAGGCTACTTGATAGGGTTAATACGAACCTCAAGTGGGCTAACATGAAGACTGAGCCCAGTAAGTCTAGAAGCATATCAATATGTAGGGGGAAGATAAGTGATAGGAAGTTTGTTATTGATGAAGAGGAAATTCCAACAGTTAGAGAAAAACCAGGGAAGAGTTTAGGCAGGTGGTACAATGTAGAGCTGAGTGATAACGAGCAGGTAGAGCAACTTAGGAAGGATGCTGCTGAAGGTCTGGATAGAATAGCTGGGGAGGCTTGGGGCTTGGCTCAGGCAAACCAGTGTGGAACAAAGCTGGTCCAAAGGAGAAAAACAGTTGGTTGTACAGCAGGTACGTAGACAGGAAGAGAAAAGGGGTGCAATGGCAATAGCTCAGACTAAGCAGGGACAGTGGTTAAACTGGAAAAGTGTAGAGAAGAAGACATTTAGAGAATTGTGGAGTATGGAGGAGAGCCGCATTAGATTCTTCACAGGAGCTACATACAATGTGTTAGCATCCCCCCAGAACCAAAAGCTCTGGGCAAATAAGGACCCATCGTGCTCATTGTGTAGTTAGTTTGTCACAAGACCGGTACACGTGGCGACACAATCAGGTGCTGAGAAGTTTAGCTGCAGGTATTAAAAATAGATGGATGAAAAAGTTAGGAGGTTCAAAGAAAGAGAGTGTTGTAATTTAAGGAAGTTTGTACATCGGGGGAGAAATGTTGCACTGAAAAGAGAGGGTGGGAAGATGAGGGTGCGTCCAGTGGAGGTTGGATGTAGGGGTTTCATAGCTAGATCTACCCTTTCATTACTGGGGAAACTGGGTATAGCTGGGCAGAGTTTGAGGAAGATGATAAAGAAATGTTAGATGAGGCAGCCAGATGTAGTCAGTGGATCTGGATGAGGAGAAATACTGTTAGTTGGGGACCAAAGGTCGAGTGTTAGTGAACCTAGTCTGTTAATGAAGAAGAGGGAATGAAGGTAGAGTGAGTGGAAATCCACCAATCACGTCTCAGACGAGGAAAACCAGGAAGTGGAAACTGACTTAAGGAAGTGGGTGTAGCCGACTTGACTTTGTTTGTCTGGGACCATGGAGGTACGTGTGTTTGCTCTTCCAAGGTGTTAGAGAAGATAGTGTTGGTATTGTCACTACCTGGTGTTTGGGGTTTGTTGAAGGTGACAAAGCTGGTTTTGGTCTGTCGTAGCCATTTTGTTGCCAGTATAGTGGAGGTAACCATTTTGTAGTGTAGGTAGTGTTGTTTGTTGTTGTTGTTGTGATGGTGTGGTGGAGCAGTGAGAGCTGGCATTACGGGAGTGACTCTGGGATGCCAGAAATCACCATTTAGCCTCCTGGAGGTGTAGTGGGACTCACTAAACGAAACACCATTGAAGAGAGGTTCCCACCTGAAGAACCTGAAACATGACAGTTATCACTGCTCACAGGGTAGTTTAGTCGTATGCTGGTGATGGCTTTTACTGAGCGTTGCGTTGTTATTGAGAGCACATGCACACGCAACATAACATTAGTAGAGTAGTTTCGGCTTAAGGGGTCACCATGCCCCACCTGCACAATGGACTTAACAACTTAGTCTAGAGAGTTTAGGATGTTTTACTGTGTGCTAATCCTTTCTACAGTTTACAAGTTTCTTGTGTTTATATTAAACTCCAAATATCTTAGTAAAATGGGTCATTCCAGACATTGTAAAAAAAAACAAAAAAACAAAAAAGTACTTAGACTAAAAGGTTTATTGTAGAGAAGAAAACATAAAAAGAGGTACAGAAAATGATGGACTATTGAGCTAAAATGATCTTTGTAAATAGCAACCACAATCAGAAAGATCTGGAAGAAAACCAAAAACTATTGCTCAAATGGATGAATTAAAGACCCAATAATCAGCTCCAGAGTGATCAATGACGGTTCAAAAGCTAACTGCGACTACTGGAACAATTAGAAGGTGCCTACGTGAAGGCAAGATATCAGCAAAAAGCCCTCACAAAGTCCCATTGTTGGAAAGAAAAAAAGATAATGTGCTGAAGAGGCTACAAGAGAAATGGTGAAACATTTTGTGGACTCATTAAATTGTTCTTTTTGGGTCCAGGAAACACAAAGTTTTTCAAATGACCCCGAAAAATTGAATTCAAGTCACAGAACACTGAAGACAGTGAAGCATGGTGGAGCAAGTATCATGATATGGGGATGTTTCTTATACTATGGTGTCGGGCCTATTTATCACATACCAGGGATCATGTCCAGAATGTCCAGTGTTCCCAAAGAGATATACTGTATTGTCCCGAGGAGCAATTTGCTTTGCAGACAGCAAGAACAATTGCAGATAAATACATAAAGTTTGCAATAATAGAAAATAATAAAAATGAAGAAATTTGACAACATGGCTGGTTGAGAAAAACAATAACTAGCTCTTTGACAGTAACCATGGTGATGAGGAAGAAGAAATAGAGTTTGATATCTCTGTTTAAGTTAAGTTATTTATGGATACATAAATTCCGCAGAAACAAGTGAGAATCTGTCACATTATGCAGCTTACCCTTCATTATTAAATTTATATGAGTATTTTTCAAAAAAAAAAAATTTAGTTGGAACCATGACAGGCTGCAATTCTTCAGCGATGAATTGTTTGGGGAAAGTGAAGAAGAAAAACAGAATTAGGGGCAGCTGTGCCTCAGGAGGATTAACTGAAAGGTTGAAGTCTGACTTCTGTGATTCTTTCTCACCCCACATGTGAAGGTGTTTGGCAAGACGCCGAACCCAACATTTCCTCCAGTTTTTCAGTGTTTGAGTGTGCTTGAAAGGAAAAGAAAAAAAGACCAGAAAGAGTCAAGAGTGCTGTGTGAATGCATTAATTAATGTGTCTTTTATTGTAAAGTACTTTAATATTACTACTTAACATTTAACTGCAGTATAAATATTAAATATTATTGTATAATTGGGAACATGAAAATCTATATTTCTCTTGTTTTGCACGTATCATTCCAGAACATTTCAGCTGGTTGGGGATGTTTAAATCATTTTCATGTAAATGAAAAGCATTTCACACATACACCTTGTGAGATTTAAAATCTGGGCACTTGGCATCCTCCTCTGGTGTGTGTGTGTGTGTATGTTGTGTTACCTGTGCGTTTTCAGGTGGTATTTAAGATGAGCCGGCCAGGTGAACGTCCTGCAGCAACCCTCAAATGAGCAGCGCAGGACCTGCTTGGAGAGGGGCCGACTGGTGCGAGAAGGCAGCTCCCGCTTGTCCCCGTCTGCCGTCAAACCGTGTGTGTGGTCACCTAGGCAACCAGAAGGGGGAAAATGAGCAGGGTTGTGCAGTAATCAATCCAAGAGTGCGAGGTGGCCAGTCTCTGGAGCCTGACTCTATAAAAATCACCGGTTACTGACGGAGACCTGCTGAACAACTGCAGGAAAAAGAAAACAATCCGAAGCTGAATGCAATCACTCCCTTTTAACCTGACCAGGCTCCCCGCGTCGAACATCTTTAACAGCTCCCATTTTGCTCGTGGCGTGTCAGCAGTAATGCACCTATAGCTGGCATCCCACTGCCGAAGGAAACTCATCTAAACTAATGCAAGTCAGTGGGAGGGTGGCAATTACGGCAGCCTGGATCGAGCAGTTTCAGTCTCACGCTGAACAAAATATCACTTTTTAGCATAAACTATGTTGTGTTTAACCATGGAAGAGTATACGACTGAAAATTTTACAAATCACATGACATAATATTGCTATATTTAAAGAAAAAAAAAGATTCTTAATTTCATCTTGATGTCATGTTGATTTCAGTGGTTAAATCAGATCAGTGTATTATTTAAAAAAAAAAAAAGAATCTCTCCTGAAATGAATGAAAATTGCATCCGATTGTTTGGAAATACAAAACTGTAATCCTAATTGCACTCCAACTGCTGTAGGCGGGAAATGATGTCAAAGACATAAAAGAGTGGATCATTTCAGTCTTATTTTATACAACCTTGATGGAAAACAATAATGGTCAAAACAGATGAGGACATAAAAAAGAAGTGATGTAAGAGAGAACATTTTAACAGGGACAAAATTTATATTACAACACATTCTTTAATCTTTGGTCGATACAATTCTGATATCGATATGAAAACTGCAGAGAAACCGCCAACAAAGTCCAGAAAGAAGAACTGTAACCACAAAACTGAAATGTGAAATTCCAAATCCAAAACACCTCATTCTATAAAACTAGATAATGTTTTAGATTTTAAAATGTCGAAAATGTTCATCTTTGTTTAGTTGTAGATATTGTTGGAGAGCGAGGCTAGGGTGGGAGAAAACAAACCTGAAGCGGCTCAAGTGAGGAAGAAAGCTTCTGAAATCATTACTTTTTAAACCACGACCTCAGGCTACAATTTGACTCGGGAGGAGTTCAGAGATCAGACATGTAGCTGGGAGTGACAGTGCCTTAAATGTCATGGGTAAATTCTCCATCAGAAACAGCCCGTGGAGGGTACTTATGTTGGTTTGTGATGGAGTTCTGACTCCTGGCATGGGTCAACAACTTGCTACGATGTGCCGGTGGAAATTGATGTTTGTTTCAGAGCAAACACGAACCTTTGCAGTAAATTAAGATGAATGCACAGGCGGAAACCTCGAAATAAAACTGTTGGGACGTGATTCAGGCGATTGAAGAAGATTGTAAACAACTCTCGACAATCACCGCAAATAACAGAAATATTGAACATATTTAAGCCTTTATACGCTCCCTAAATTGTCCAAGAGCTGCCTTTTACATCATCTGTTACTTTTACTGGACGGTATGAAGTTTTAGAGCAGAAGCTCAACATCTATCAGCTGCAACATTAAACTGCTGACAAATCAAGTGACTAACATTACACAGCAATGTTCTGGTTAAACTGCTGTCGGATAAAAGATGCAGCTGTTTCCAGGCTTTTACGTTAAACTGAGAGGAGGAAGCTTATATTTACCAGACATGAGAGTCATTGATTAAAAGAAACAAGATTTCAAAATAAGTGGCCATTCTAATATGATCATATAGGATTTTTCTGACATCCTGGTTACCTCACTTCATTGTTTGAGCTCTTCTATTGTGCCTCTTTGAGCAAGCGTGTCCTTCTGTCAGGTTTACACCGACTTTGTTTCCAAATACATGTCAATTGATCACTGAGAAGGCGCAGCTATTTAAACATCATGATCAGTGCCTGAAAATGCTGTGATATTTTCAGCTCCAGATCTACAAATCCATCATGATAAATTAACAAATTCATTTTGATTTAGAGCTTTCTGATGACAATTACTGAGCCGACTTTAGTCCCCGCTGATTACACTATATTTTCATCTCATCGCTGGCCTCATTTCTCTTTCGTTTTCTATGCATGTAGTGATTAGATCCCTTGATCTTCCCATACAGTAAATGCTTGATGTTTCCTGTTCACTGACTTCATTTTTTTTCCCAGTGAAGTTGCTCGCTTTAGTGGTGCTGCAGATATCCATAACCACCGTTACTTTGTGAAAGACTGGAAACTTTTTCCCAGTTTTTTTTTTTTTTTTTTTTTAAGAAGCTCCCCTGACAACACAAGAAACAAGGTCACTTTACCGTTGCTGACACTTGCAGCTCTGGCGTCCTGGCTGGCTTTGGCATCTCTTGCAAGTTGTGCCCGTGTGGCAGCGATCAGACTGTCGTGTGCCAGCTCCTGTACCCGCAGATACCAGGGGGCACTGCCATCTACCCCGTAGTCCCCCGACGAGACATCCTCATCCTCTCCGGCTCCGTCTGCGGTGAAGATCAGGGACTCTGAGGATGCTGTGATACCTAAGAAGGAAAACAACATTACTTTCACAACAAACAATTCCACCTAAAAAGGAAAGAAACAACCCTTTCTGCAGTATGTGAACAGACATTATCAAGAAGTTAATTTCTATCACTCGCATCATTCTCTAAGTAGCAGAAAGAACACGGCACACTGTGCCAAAGGTGTATGTCGAGCCCAAAATTTTTTCGACTGTCCTGCCAAGATCTGATGAACCGAGAGAACGTGCCTGCCAAGGATCATTTCTTCTGGCCAAAACATTTCTGTTTTTTTTTCTTTTTTACATAACATGTGTCACCCCCTTTCTTCTTAGCTCTGCAAGACATAAACTACAGAAAAAAGACCAGTTTTACAGATTTGCAAAAACTTGTTTTTCTTGCTCTTATGAGGCCACATGTAAATACTGCTCTCGTTACTGATTCTGTTATTTTTTTTAATTAACAGCTTGAGCTTGGAAGATTAAATCTTTTATGCAACAATACATAAATTATCTCAGGTTTAAACTTTTTTTTTTTTTTAAATCAAGGCAATGGGGGAAGAAAAAAAAAAGTTAGCTGGCAGTCAATTAGGATGTTATAGATACCACAGTCGTGCTTTTATTCTGCTTTCACAGCTCAAGCAGATGACTTTGGAATTTGAAATTAAGAAAGCAGCAGATCAGAAAGAAATTGATATTGCAATCATTGAATGGCTGTTAGTTAGCGGTGGACGGAAATGCACTTCGCTGCTGTGTTTGCAGTAAAACAAACGCTGTCCTTTCAGCGATTACCTTTCGCCAGATTTAGCAGGATGTAGGAATTACTGTCTGGCTGCTGTAAGTCGTGCAGGATAGCTGGGGGGCTCGGTGAGGTCCGAGGTGGTTGAGGGTGCGTCTGGACCACCAACGTGCTTTGCTCTGACACCCCTCCAAACTCTGAGAGGGAGGGGGAAGTCCCGGCCTCGTGGCTCAGGCCTGCTTCTGAGAATAAAGCCGATGTTTGTTAGTTTCTTGGCTAAAAATCGGCTGTAAGAAATGTAATTTCATTTAGAATCTGAAAATAGCTTATGTTGTACAGGAGGCGCATATATAGATGGTCGTTAAGTGACGACTCAATTGAGGACATGATGATAATAGATGAGCAATTATGAAAGGACCACAGAGCGTACAGACTGGAAAAAGACAAAAACAACCTGCAAAACGTCAGTGTGCTTATAAGCCTTCAAGAATCTATAGAGTACAATCTGATAGACCACAGTAAAAGAAAATAAGGGTATATAACAAAAATTCTTACATTCATCCACCCATTTAATTCTGTTTGCAATTTCAAACCTGCACTTGTTTTTAATAATTAACTGAAAAGAATCAACCGAATCACAGACTCAATTATTGAATAATAAAAACTATTTACCCTCCACGTGTCTTTATAATTTGGGGATTTGAGCTTATTTGTGTAAACAATATTCACTGAAACTTTTTCAGATCTGTAAAAAAACAGCAATAACACACCGACGCGAAAAAACTATATTGACCAGGGGTCTGTTTCAGAAAGCAAGTTTTGTGAAAACTCTGAGAAAAATGAGCATGTTGAACCTAAACTCAGGGAAACTGAGTTTTAACTTTCACAAAGCAAGTTAAGTTCAGTTAAGCTGCAAGTTAAGTTCAGAAACGTACTCAGAATCATCATTTTAAAAAACTCCCTTCGTGTGGATATACTTTTATCACTACCTGACAGAGTAAATATTTTAAGCATTTGTTTCTTTTTGTGAATTTTCTAAATGCTCTGTTGTTGCTGAAAACTAGTCTAATTATTGTCAACATGGGAAAAGGAAATCCTCTGACTTGTTAGTAAAATCTTAAAAGTTTAAACAGTAACAGCTGCCTTAGGCTGCACTAGGCCCAGGATGCTGAAGCAACATCAAGTCAAAAGTTTTTCATTTTCTTTTCAGTGGAACAAGTGAGCAAACAAGGAGGAATGTCCCTGATGGACAGCAAATCTTGTAAACATCACCTTTGTAGACAGATTCAGACAGACCAGAACCACTTCATAATTCAGCTCCCAGGTTGCCAGCTGGATGGTGTTTGTTTTCTACAGGCTTGTATAGAAAGTTATTTTCCAGACGTCTGCATTTGAGTGTGGTGAGTGCCTCACATGAATGTCAATTATGGGTGTATTTAAAAGTAACTGCAGTGGCAAAAAAACAAAACAATATCAAATAGTTTACTTTTTTTATTTCGTCACAATTTGGGCATGTTGCAACGATAAGACCCTGAGTCAGAGCCAAATTCAAATCAAGCCAGCAAAGACTCAGACTTTGGAATCTGTGGCGTGTTCTCAACATGTGAGCTACAAGGTACCCAATATCACATCCATTATGTTCTCTTTTTTTTTTTTAGAGACTCAGCAGAAATAAGGTTGAGCCTTCAGCCAATGTGTGTCTGTACATGGTTTTTGTGTTGTAATTACTGACATTTTATAGAACCATATACTGAAGCTGCTTCCCTCATTTCAGAAATAACAGTTTTTGTTTTATTGTTTTTTTTTTTACATCTGCCAAATACAGGCCCTACTCATGGTTGATAACTGACAATAAAGGTTTCATTTGTAGGACACTTGTTCTATTACAGCTGTAGGATAACAGCTGGCAGTGTCTGCTGACCTGTGAGCTCCAGCGGAGTGCACAGAGAGTTCTCAGCTGGAGCCAGCAGCGGCAGGCAGGAGTGTTTGGACTCTGTGTCCTCCAGACTCTGCACCAACGGGATGGATGCATTCTGGACAAACTGCACCAGCAGCTGAGAAGAGAAGAAGAACCAGAAAGCGATTTAAGGGTCAAAGAGAGTCACTACCTGACTTAATCAAATAAGTAACAAATGGTGGAATTTGTATGTTTCAGCTTGCAACAGGTTATACAACCCTTCTCTTTCCTTAAACAACCATAATGTGTATTGTTATGAAAAAACATTGTCACTCCTTTTGCCAATAGACAAAAAAAAAAAGAGGACAAACACTGGACTCTGGAGCAACAAGAAAAGGTCTGATGAGTCCAGAGTTCCCCTGTTCAAGAGCAATGGGTGCATCAGGATAGCAGCAGATGAAGTAATGCACCTGTCAGCGGCTGCTTCTGTTGGTCACGCTGAGGTTAAGCAATGTACCAGGTTTTCCCATCTATTGATCTATCTGCTTTCTGGATTTCATGTACATATTCCAAGACAACAACTCCTTTTCCTTTCAGCTGTTTCCTTCAGTGGTAACTCTGCCAATCATCTGCCTCCATCAAACTCTGTCCTCTGCATCCTCTTCTTTCACACCAGCCAACTTCATGTCCTCTTTCACCACATCCATAAATCTTCTCTTTGGTCTTTCTCTAGACCTCCTGCCTGGCAGTTCTAACCTCATCATCCTTCAACAGATATATTCACTATCCCTCCTCTGGTCAGTGTGGTCTCTCTGACTTTGTCTCCAAAACATGTACTGTCCCTCTGATGGACTCATTCCTGATTCTATCATCCTCGTCACTCCTGAAGAGAACGTCAATATTTTAGCCTCTGCCTACCTCCAACTCTGCCTCCTGTCCTTTCTTCAGTACCACAGTCTCTAAATCATACAACATTGCAGGTCTCACCACCATCTTATCCATCTCTCCTTTCATTCTTGCTGATAGTCTTATCACACCTGGCACTTTTCACCACTTGTTCCAACCTGCTTTCACACACTTTTTCACCTCTTTTCCCCACACTCTCTGTTGCTCTGGACTGTTGACCCGAAGTACTTTAAAATCACTCTCCTCCCTGTAACCTCACCGTTCCACTTGGGTTCCTTTCATTCACGCACGTATTCTGTCTTGCTGCATCATCTGCAAACATCATAGTCCATGGAGATTCTTGTCTAATCTCATCTGTCAGCCTGTCCATCACCATAGTAAACAAGAAGGGGCTCAGAGCTGATCCTTGTCCTGCACCACTCTGACATACTCCTCTGCTACTCCAGGCTTCCTACAACACCATAGCTCCTAACCCTGTCATATACTTCCTCTGGGTCTGCAAACACACAATGCAACTCCCTCTGTGCTTCTCCATCAACATCCTCAAAGCAAATATTCCATCTATTGTACTTTTTGGGGGCATAAATCCATACTACTTCCAGCTTCACCTACGCTTTCTCATAGCTTCTTTGTTATTTCTCTGCAGCTGTCAATACTCTGCACGTCTCACATCTTGTGTAATGAAGATAAAAGGTAAGAATAACAAAAACATTACCTCTGGTTTGGAGTCAAGCTCATCAGAAAGCATGGGTCAACCCTGTGTGGAGCCTGCACATAAAAGCAGTAAAGCAAGCCTTTACATAGCGACCGTTTTGGGTTATTTTCTTCACTTTATTTAGCCCAAACTGAAGTGGAAGACAAACCTGTAATTTGAGCTTCTGGCGTGAGATTCAGGGTGTTTGTTTTGTTTTACAGGCGGCAGGTCATCTCTGAGTTGAAGCCATCACTCAAACTTTGCAGGCAACAAGGGGGGAAAACGCAGGAATGACAGCTACAGATAAATAAAAAAAATCACAAGAATGTCAAGACAAACAGCGTATAGACGTAAGTGAGCAGCAGATGACAGATTACCTGGCCAGCTTTGTTAGCAGCGTTAGCAGCAGAAAACTCGCTACCGCGACTCGTTTTTCTAAAGATAGCTGCATAAATCTACTCGCTGACGACACGCAGGTGGTGCATGTTAAGTATTAAAATCTCTAATACCACATAGATGTGTATTCTGTCTCACAGGGGTCTTGTAACTATTAGAGCTACTTAGCTCGTCTCCAAACAGAAGACAGCAGCTTCTTTCTACGGTGCCTCTGATGGAACAATAATAATGTCTTCCGCGTTTTTGCTTAAACCCTGTCTCACCAACGCCACCTAGCGGTTACATTTTAAAACTAACAACAACATCAGATAGATGTTCCAGTCAAAAAATAAGTTTGGATGCTGTGTAAATAAACAGAATGAAATGTTTTACAAATCTCATTAATGCATGTTTTAGTCCCAAAAGAACATATCAGATGTTAAAACTGAGACATTTTACCATTTCATGAAAAATATGTGCTCATTTTGACTTTGATGACAGCAACATATAAAAGGAAAAAATGGAATATGGACAAAAAAAAAAAAAAAAAACAGCTGGAAAAGTATTTGATGCAAATCAAAACCAAAATGGTAACAGGTCAGTTACATGACTGGATATAAAACAAACATTTCAGAGAGGCAGAGCCCTGCTGATGTAAAGATGGACAGAGGTTCATCAATCCGTGTCTAAAAAATGTGGATCAATTTCAGAAAATTTTTCTCGAGTATCAGGAGGGGTATCTGTGCACAAGGGACAAGGCGTAAGTTCAGTGTGTTTTTATTATATTTTATTATTTACTCCCCCTTTCCCTTTGCCCCTTAGGAGACCTTTTTATTTTTCCTCCTACCAGGCCATTACCAAATTAGAATGTTTTTTTCTTATAAAGTTCTAAATAACAGCTCAATAATATTGAGGAGCTCATGAGACACAGTAGCCCAAAGAGAGTGGAGGCTTGCAGTTATATAGCTTTATTCAAGAAATAAAAGCTTTCATTCATTCAAAGAGAAAATAGATATAACAAAGGATATGTGTTCCCCTGCTCATCTATTAAACTTTACTATTCACTTGCTTTTTGTGTGTACTTCAAAATGCAAACAGCATTTTTAAGCCTGGTGCATAAGTTCAGATCAGAGTAATGATACTCTACACAGGCTTGACTGTGTGTTGCTTAGTTGTGTGTGTAAGCGCATATTTCCATGCAACATGCTCATTTTACAGTTGTGGCGACTTGCTCTGCCCAAGTTAACTATGACTTCCAAGCAACAGCCAACAGGTCACATTTCACTATAAGCTTTGTTATACAAAATCATTTACAGCAACAAAAAAAAAGATCTTCATTAGAAAGATATTTATTACACATTGTAATGAGATTTTAATTTAAAATGTACAAAAACAACTGGAAAACATCATAAATCAAACCCTCTGTCATGCTTAGGCTACATGTATTGATCTTTGATTGATACAGCTGTGTCACAAGATTTTAACTATGACATTAAAAAAAAAAATCCCATGAGGGATTAAAAAGAAATAATTGCTTGCTTTACTTCAGTTCTGCTGCAATAGTCCATAAACCATTAAGGTGTATGGATTATTGCCCCCGCCCCCCGTTACAAAATTCAAAAATATATAGTTGGGATAATATATTATATATACAATTTTCTTTTTTAAATCTATCACTGGTTCAATACTTAACCATTTCACTTTTCAAGCATTTTGAATATCAGACAGAGCTAACTGGAAAAAAATGAAATGAAAGCTGCCAATATTCAAGGGAAAGCCCAAAGTCCATTCTTACAAAATGTGTGCAGATGTACAAAAACAAAAAACAAAAAAAACAAACAAACCCAAAAACAAGTTTATTGTCAGTGAGTACCATTTTTAAACTAAAACATATGATGGCAGTCACATGATATAATCATGTTGCAATGACCATCAACGATGCTGCCACCCCCCCGAGCCAAAACTCCAGTGTTAGTATCAGGCTTTGGTTTTATTTATTCAAATAGCAATCAATGTCTTTCAGAACAGCATCATCTAATTTCAGCAGGAGGCAAGAATTAAATTACAGAAAATAATAAAGATGCACTAGATAGAGGAAGAGGGGGGGGGGGGGGGGGGGGGGGGGGGGGGGGGGGGGGGGGGGGGGGGGGGGGGGGGGGGGGGGGGGG
>JBAMYA010057386.1:0-29373 GCA_037176975.1 Arrhamphus sclerolepis | reverse complement strand
ACACACACACACACACACACACACACACACACACACACACACACACACACACACACACACACACACACACACATACCAGACAAAGCTTGCATTCATCCCTGTACGCTCTCTGTCTCTTCTGAGTGCCTCTCTCCTGCTGCTATTATCTCGTCATGAACACCGAGAAGGTCAGAAACGCAGCACGCTCTGAGTCATTGCCCCCCACCCCCCAAACTTCTCCGACCTGGATCGGCTCCGGCTGCTCCCGTTCCCTTCTGTTTGAACTCTTCGGTAGCTCCAGACTCTGCATTGTTTTTCCTGGTGCCACTTAACCAATTAGTCATTGCGGGAGCGGCTTGTGCTGCTGGTTTAGAGTTACTTCCTTGTAATAACTGTCATGCATTCACCATCAGGCTCAATCAAGCAGGGTTTTTGCCATCAAGTGGCACGGTTGCAGCACGTCCGCTTGGCTGCGGTTGGAGAATGATTGCAGCTGTAGTTAAAGTGACCTGTTACCCAGCGCAGACTGGAATCAAACCTTTGGGAAAGCCTGATGCTTAGTTGACCCAACTACCCTTCCTGGCTTCTGTCACTGCCCTCCTTTCTGCTTCAAGGACACGAGAGACACAATTATTACAGCTCTTACAGATCCTCTTTTTTTTCTTCACCTGAATTTAAATAAAAATAGCTTACAATGTTTCTTAACATTCACTTAAAGCAGCAAAAGAACACAATAAAACGAAAAGTGATGCTTAAAATGATCTGCATCAATCTTTTCATACAGCAATGACATAAGAGGCATAAAAATAACTTTTTGATTTCTGGCACCATAAAAGTACTAACTCCCCAAGAAACAAAAAAGAAAAAGGGGGAAGTAGTCTTTACGATTCAAAGCAGTAAAAGACTATTATTAAAACCATTTTCTTGTCGTTTCACTTCCTTCCACCATATCATTGTCTTAAACTACTGTACACTCTCCACACGCTTGGCTGCAGAGCAAACAGCCTTCATCTGCACAGCTTTGTTTCCTGCCACAGGCTCAACATTTGTGGCTCAGCAGCACCACAAAGTCTCTGATGGGTAAAAAACAAATGAATAAATTAATCAGTTCCCGTGTGCTTTTCCAGCTTTTTTCTGTGAGGATCAGGAGCGGTTTGAAACTCTCAGAAGAGTGGTTGAATGAGGTAAACAGGTGGTGATGCAGCTCTTTACATGCTGTTTTCTACAACACTGACTGATGTGGAAAGTGTTGTCTTTTTTTGTTTTTTTTTACACACTTGAAAAGAAGATACAACCACAAGACTGGACGTGAGAGGTGAAATAGTAGCCTTACCTGGCTGTTGTTTTCCTTAAATCTCTCCTTTTCTTAGAGGATCTGCTCCAACCTTTCCCCCCCTCCCCAACCCCCCTCTTTGACTTCTTCTCCTCTTCTTTCTTTTCTTCCTCCGTCAGTTTACCTCCAGCTGCCGGGGCGTGTCTGAGGAGGTGTGTGTCGTAGGTCTGAGCGTGTGTGAGCTGAGTGTGTAGAGGTGAGCTTGTATCAGAGCGTCTCTGCTTTGTGCTGCCGTCCTCGGTGAGAGTGGAGTTGCAACTGACTGAGCGGCTGAGGGAGACGGAGGGTGTGTGTGTGTGTGTGTGTGTGTGTGTGTGTGTGTGTGTGTGTGTGTGTAAAAGAGAGATTAGTTCACACACAAACACATCTCAGCCAGCAGGGAAACACCCATCTCCCTCTCATCCTGCCTTTCCTGCTCTTATTTTTTCTTTTCTTTTTTTTTTTTTTTTTTTTTATACATCAGGTCTGTACTTTCATCTGATCACCTTCAAGGACTTGAGACGGAGAAAAGCGTTTCAGCTTCCCCCATCTCTGTAGTCCCATTTGACTCGAGCTGATGCTCCTGCTCAATCCAAGATTATTAACCTCTCCCTCTCTCTCTCTTTTTTGCCTTTCCTCATCGACTTCCTCCTTTAGTTTGCTTTTGAGAGTCCCACATATCATAAATAAGTTACAGGGAACTGAAACAAAGCAGCACAAAGACAGCAAAGCAGTCAAATATCTCTGGCTCTCAATTTCACTTCATACTGCCAAGAAAAAAAAAAGGAATTAAAAAAAAAAAAAATCTACCCACTTTTTTTCTTTTTTTAAATTTCTTTTTTAAATCTTTTCTTACCTTGTGGGGTTGTACGTGGAGTGATAAAGGAGTCTTTTCACTTTTCTAGTCATGTCAGGGACAAATTGTCGTGTGCTCGTCTGTTAAAAAAGCACAGATGAAGTTTTTGGTGAAGTCTTGTACGAACAATTTTAAACTAAAACAAAAAAAAATCAGCAGTAGAATGTAAAACTGACAGCACGTCAAAGCAAGAAGAAGCGTGAAGAATGAATTTTATACAAGGCAAATGTTAATGAAACGATAAAATGATGCTAATTTTGCTCCAGAAAGTGAGATTTTAGAGACAAATTGGTCATCAAAAACAAAGCGAAAGACCCTTCAGGCCTGAATGAGCACTGGCAGATAATTGAAAAAGACAGCCATCAATTTAACCTTGAGGAGACCCCCACTCTGTTTTGTCTAAGCCCATCACAGCGATTACAGTGTGTAGCTTTAGCCTGCTAATCTGCTCCAGATCCACATTAAACGGCTCCCCAGGAGGCCCGAGCTGAGGGGGTGTTTTTGTGGGCGTGCATCAATATAAAGCGCAGCCGCCTCAAGTACTTGAGCTTAATTATTTTATCTCTGCACTTCGTTGCGTCGTGCTGGAGACCAAACTGTTAGATTGAGGGTAACAAGCAGAATTTCAGCCCAAATTTGAAGATATTTTCATGCACATCTGGGGAGTGGAACTCATGTGGAGCGTTAACACCCCTACGGGTACAAATAGCTGCAACTCCCACTGTTCTCATAATGTGACCTGATTTCAGAACTCAAATATTCAATATTCAGTCTTGTCCCACGAACAATGTAGTTCACGTGGCATGAGTAAATGTTACTCTGATTACATTATTGTTTCAAACATAACAAAGGAAATGTCCATAATATATGCATGTGCCAGAGCTGTCTGTGGTTTTCCACTCAGTGTGTGCTAATTTCAACACGAAATCGGGCATTTAATGGTGACATTTAAGCAATCAGGTGCACTTGTGTGAAGGATGACTGTGGTTTATCGTTTTTATTTTTTTTATTTCCTCCATCATGACGTCCCTGCTGTATTTGTGGTGGTCGGTCCAGTCCAGCCTCATACCTTCTGATGATATGAATGTTAAATAAAACTTCACACAGACAAATATGCATGTAGCAGCAGAAGGTTTTATGTTAAAAGCACAGTGTACAAGTTTGTGGTGATAAAGGAACCTGATAGTGAGAGCAAGTAGAGGCTTTAGAACAAACGTATAAAAAAACTCAAGGACGATTCACTTTATCTGGCCCACGAGAGCGTGCAAAGATAATCCTAAACTGCCAAATTGAATATTTCTGAGGAAGTTTCAATGCAATTGTGTGTTTGATTCGGTTCTAACATCAAAAGTGGAATAACTGAGGTGGAGAGCAGCTAGTTTATGTCAAAAAAGCTCATGATTTAGCAAAAGATTTTACAACAAAAAGTTGCAATTTTTTCTTTTTTATCAAAACTCATGATTTCTGTAAAATAAACCTTTTTTCTTAAAAAAAAAAAAAAAAAGATTTTAGGACAAAAAGTTGAAATTATGGAAAATTTGCAATTTTACAACTTGTGATTTTATGGCAAAATGTTGCAAAAAGTTGATAGTTTTCAACAATAAAATTGTAATTTTAAATTTAAAAGTCACAATTTTGTGATATTTGTGATTGTGTAATTAAAAAAAGCCTTAGTTGTTAAAAAAAAGTCGATCTAAATCTGCTTTGTCACAGAAAAAGTCAACGTTTTTTTAAATTTGTGATTTAACAAGAAAACCAGTGTGTGTGTTTGTGTGTGTGTTTTGTTGTTTTTTTTTTAGAAGAAAAGACTAAATTTTATGATAAAGGTCACAATTTTTCTAAAATTGTGACCTTTTGTAAGTTGTAAGTTTCCGTTCCTTTATAAAAAAAGGATCTGTGGACGAACCAATGAAACAATATTCAACTTGAGCAAAGAAATGTTGCAATTATGTTAAATTGAAACAAGGAAGTACTATGAGTGTTTTACTTACAGTGTAAGAAATGAACAAACAAAATGGTCAAGTAATTTCATTGAGCACATCAAGAAATATTTTGCCTTTTGGCTTCACTCGTAAAATCTGTGATGAAACTGAGCTTCCAATGATTAAGTTTATATCTCAAAATAGCTGTCAATTAAAAATGGGATTCGACTGATCCTCCAATCATCATGAAGCTCAGCATCCAGGCCCGCCCACAGCTCCAGAGAAGCTGAGCATCCGGGGGCGGGACAAAATCGTGGCATTTATCGAATGACTGTCAAGTTTCGCAGCAATAAAAAGAACTGTTCCATTCAGTCCCACTGAAGTGAAAGGACCTTCAGCTTCTACGGGTAAATGCATTGACCGTACACCCTATAAGAAAACGATTTCTTGAAATCTATGGCACCGACGCTAGTGAAAACACTCGTCTTCCAGATGAACATGTTCTAACGCATTTGTAGTCAATGAAATGTAAACACAACAGTACATATTTAAACATTTAATGTACTTTTCTCAGTCCAAGAGAAATCGCCTCTCCTCTCTACAAACCTACGGGTCACGTGACAGTTCTTCAGTTGAATGGTTGTCCAGTATTTTACAGTCAATGGTTCACCCAAAGGTTTTGTTTAAAGGATTTCTCTCAGTAGGGGGGTTTTCACTTGTGACCATTTCTTTACTCGATATTTCCTCGTGGGGGTGGTGTTTTGGGTCTCCATAGAGACAATTTGCATTGTAACAGGTGCTATGTGAATACAGTTGAATCGAATCAAATTGAAAATTACATGACAGCTGCGTGGGTATCTACTTAGCCCATTTAAAGAAGTATTTCTCACCATATCTTGCTCTTTCTGGAATTTTACTTTAGAGCAAAATTAGCTTTTTGGCTTCTAAAGTGAGTCTCTCCTCATACGCGTTTCAAATCTCTAAAACCCGCGACAGTATTTACACACTGCCTCCACAGTTTAATGAATTTAATGTAATAAATAAGTGAATGAATAGTCAACCCATATTTAGCTAAATAATACTCACTCTCTGCTGTTATGTGAATGTTGGTTGTCAGAGATGACCAGTAGGCGGTGGTTATTTTCTAAGTGGTACCAGTATACCACAGGATACCATATGAAATGTGGTCATGCAAAAATCTCAAACAAATGACATGCTTTCTGATTTTAATCACATGACCAGGTGAGAGAACCTTTTTTCCCTAATTTCTGATTCTAGCTTTCTGCTGCTTTTCTCCCACTGTGTGGCATAAGAGCTTAACCACTGTACAGATATCTATAAATGACTTGTGCGTGCACGTGTGGGAGGGGTGATGTGTGATCCCAGGGGTGTGGCTCCGCATCTCTCTGAACAAAGCTGCATGTGGAGCGCATGAACCTCTTATTAAGACCATGTTTCAGTTGAAGGTGCTGAGGAGGTTTTCTTTTTCTTCATCCCCGCAAACAGAGAACCGACCCCCTGTTGAGTTCCTCTGGGGGGGGAGCTGCCCCCCACCCCCACCCACCACCCCATCACACTCCTCTCCACCTGAGGCCCCCATGAGATGCTCAACCAGCCCTCCACCCCTTGTTTCTTCCATCACCCCCCACCCCCACCGCCACTCTCTTCTCACTTCCCTGCCTTCGAGGCTCGAGTTAACTATCACTGTGATCTTCTTTTCTTATCACTTTCTCCTGAACGCTGGTTTTTCTGTCTTTTATGTCATTTTTCCTTTCATGTTCAGTTCTTCGTCTTCTTTCTCTCTCCCGACCTTCCCTCTGACCTAAGCTTGTTTCCCCTCTTCTTATCTGTCACTTCAAACATTTTCACTTTGCACATCCTTGGAAAACGGCACCTATATTTCTTTCATCCCACATCTTTTTTCCCCTCATCTTTCTTCGGCGCAGCAAAGTGATTTGGCGTTCACCCCGGCCCATGAGGAGACCCAAGGGGGGTTTGGTTGCTCTATGATGCGACGTCTCTGAATAAATAAGCATGGGTAATTTGCTCTGAAACCTACAGCCCTTTCTTTTTCTCTCCTTCTTCTCACCCACAGTGCACAGAGGGAATATAAAGACACAATAAAATGGTGGGAGAAGCCTCGCAGAGGCTCATTATATGGTTGTCAGTAAAGTTTTCTCACAGGGCTTTGTGACGGATTGCTCATTCCCACACCGCTCCATCTACTTCTATTCAGGGCAAATTATCTATATCACATTACTGTTAAATTTCCAGCGGCTGAGAATTTGGATAAATCGGGTCTCTTCTGAGGGCGTAATGAACCTCCAATTCTAGTTGAACAAAGGCAGATTATAGGGAACAATTTCCAAATCTTGTCACACAGCACTAACAGCTGTTAGCAACGTAGCACCTCAGCACGCTCAGCCTGTAGGACACAGATGAGGATTAAGCTGCTTATGAGCAATTTGCCTCCACGGGAAGACGACTTAGGAGCAGAAACGGGGTGTCAGTCCTGCAGGTCTGCAGTTCCAGCTTTCATTTTCCTTTCACGCCGCTACACAGCAAACACACATTCTTCCATTCACGGTCCTGTAAGAGAAAGAGTGAGCAGCAGGTCAACTGTGAACATCAGGTATTAATAATGCAGGACAGGAAACAAACAAAGCTTTTTTTCTCTCCGACTCTGCTCCTCTGATCTCCATCTCGCCACGGTGGGGTACATCAACCGACACGCAGGCTGGAGAGGAGCGTGCAGGAAATGAAAACCTGCCAAGATATGTTCAAAAATGATTATACAAAGAGGAGAGCTCGGAGGACGTATCCGGCACAAAGGTCACCCTCCTATTAACAGAAACCTCCATCATTACTAAAGTTTAAGTGACTCTCTTTGTTCATGCCGTTTCCACTTGTAGTTATCCTGCTGCCTGTCTGACAGGGAACAGCACCAGTCATCCAGCCTTGGTGAGATAACCATTAAAAGCATCTTTAATGACAAGAATCATTTATTTTCCAAGATGGAGAGGTGAGTTGAACAGCATGTCTAGAACTGCAGTGTGTCATATGGCCGTCAGGAGCGATTATCTAGACTGGGACTTCCAGATCAGACGATGGAATAAGTCATTTTCCAGCGAGCTGAACGTCAATAAACTCAGAATCTGACCCGAAGTCTAGAAGGCAAATGGAACATGAGACTTGTCAGATAACTGGATGTGAACTGAAGCTAGAGGTCAGGGGTCGATTGGTCGTACCAGGGCCGAGGCTCAGTAGCGGCCCCTGCTAAGAAGTTCAGCCTGGTCTTTAGCTGGACAGGCGATTGCTAGATGACATTTTCCTCCACATAACAGGCACAAGTTTTTCTCAAAAGTGGCAGCCTCTCACCTCTGGCATCAGCTGGGTCCGTCCTGGCTGTGAACAGAAACGCAGGTAAGGCAGGAAGTGTCTTGTGTTCTGAATCTTTCAGGCTTCGCCATGGATCAAAGAACAGAGAGGAATCTGAAAGGAAACTGGCGACCTCTGCTCATTCTCACTGCCTCCCGTCATGTCCATCAATCCATTTAGCGGTTTGGGCAACTCTCTAGACACCATATGAGCAACAGGAGGGAACTGTGGGTCAACGGTTTGGATAAGTCCTTGGAAAAAGTCTGAGAACGATGCACAGATGGGACTGTCTCAGGCTCATTCTACAGTCCAGGTCCAGACAACAGAGACAAAACAAAGACTACTACAAAGGCTTAACATGAGGGGTGCAAAGAGAAAGCAACAGGGTGCAAAATAAGGAAAGACAACAGTTCTCCAAGTGAAAGCATGGAGACGGATGGACCCTTGGGACTGTCTATGAAAACCAGTCGAGCTTGTGTGCACGTCTTTCTGGGGCTGAGTTGAGTGCAGAACTTGGGGGTCATTTCTGAAACCGTTAAAAATGGAGTGAAACTCTAAACAAGGAAAGCAAAGGTATGTGAAGATCCAAGATTGCAAACTGACTGGGCTGATGTGGAGTTTCCTTTAGCTGGACTGCATTGATGCAGTTTTCTGTGTAAAGTGCCAGATTCCTCTGATAGATCAGAGCCACATCGAGACAGATGAAAACCAGCCATGGGACCTTCTCGTCCAGGTGGACCAGCTGTTGCTTTTCAAACTGCCTCTGCATGCAGCTGGTCAGACCAGCTACGACCAGTCAGAGCAACGGACGAGGCGACACTTTCAGAGCGACGGGGGAGTGTTGAGGAGAACAGTTTAATAGAAGCAGACGTCGATGTAATGAAATGCAGTCCAGCGATTGTTGCTGTTTCTTGGAGAGCTCGACAACAACTAGTGTGATCAAACACCAGTATCTCAGAAAAACGTAACCGCTGCAGCCGTCGACAACGTCTCAGCTCTGCCATCGTCATGTTAAGGCCATCCAGAGACTGATCTGATTGGCTCCCAGCTTTTGGGCGTAATTAATAAGTTACAACGGAGGGCAGCAAGACAGAGCTGCTGAGCAACTGTAACTTCATCAGCAGCTTAGATTTCTGGGCGACCTTAAAATGACTTTTGTTTGATCTTTTATGTTGCTTTATGGAAAATTGAATGAATAAAGCCATCCATCCATCCATTATCTATATACCCACTATACCCTGTGCAGGGTCACGGGGGTCTGCTGGAGCCTGTCCCAGCTCTCTCCGAGTGAAAGACAGGGGTCCACCCTGGACAGGTCGCCAGTCCTTCACAGAATGAATAAAGCTTTTATTTGTAATCTTATTTTATGTACATTTCTATCATTTTATCTTTTTTTTCTCTCTCATCCCAAACCTCCCATAAATACAAATATCTGGTATGAAAATATATAAATACGTGGTGGTTGGAGGGTCGGTCACACCAACGGGTTTGTTTTGTTGTTTAAATATTGTTTAAACAGTCCAATAATGAATAACTAAATCAGTGTTCTGAGAGTGAAGTGAAAAACATTAGTTATCTGTTGAGGCCATAATAATAATCAGTTATACTTTGCTCTGGTGGAACAAAATTACTTGTGAGGCTTTTACAGCTTTCGTCTGACGTCCACAGCGGTTACGTGAACTTTGCTCATGCTCACTCAGCGGCATGACGCTGGCGGTGGAGCTGCCGTGACTTGTCGAGTTAATATCCGCTGACATGACGAATGAGCTCACTGACTGAAACTAAGAGCTGGTGCGGGTCAGAAAATGAAAGTTTGTACTGAGGACATTTATGGTATAAAAAACAAACAAACAGAACAAACTGACGGTCACAGAGAGGTCATCTTATGTCATGTGTTTCTGCCGACCAATAAGAAGCCAGTAAGGAGTTTCTATCATGTCTGTCATAGTGCTGGAATTGTCTTGGGTGTCTTGTTTTGTTTGTTTAGTTTTATGTATAATAATAATGCCTTTTACCGTTCAGTTGGTGTGACGTATGTGCATATGCTATCATGCTTTGTTCAATTATAAATAAAGGTTTGAATGATGTGTGCATCATCTGCCCCATGGTTTGGAGGTGGCAATTAAGGACCAGGTTAACAACAGCATTCAGGGATTGAAAATTAATCAAAACCAACATTCAGAATCTATGACTGGCGTCATCTTAGTTGTGCCAATTACTTCAACTTATTTAAATTAGCTGAAGTTAGATTTTTTTGTTTTTTATCGCAAAATTGTTCATTTCTTTGTCAATTATTTTAAAATCAAAGATACATACTTTCCTGTGGTCTGGGGGTCGAGCCTGTGAGGACCGTATCCTCAGTACAGGGGCCCCACTGCACCACCCAGTGGCTCCATCGTTATTCTCTTGACATTGGAAAAACCAGTTCCGATTTGGGTTTCTGATTTGGGCGACGTTGGCAGCTGCCACATGAGACTGATGGTGGGATTTTATCCTTAAAACCTGCTTCTGTTTCTGTTTGTTTTTATCGTTCACCTCGTGCTGAGGAGGTCCAGGAACTCAGAAGCTCGATTAGGTTCATTTGTATACCGTTGTTTAATTGTAGAATATTTTTCTTTTTCTTCATACAAATAGGTACTTTGATGATATCACGTTACGTTAACAAACTCAAACATTGGATCAGGGAGGCTTTGGAGATCAGAAGGCGAGCCGAGGAGACCGTCAACAGAGATGAGGAGGCTTTCAGAGAACATCAGGCGGAGCGAGGTGTGACCAGCCTGACAGGTCTGTCAGGTTGTTAGGTTGGTCACGCACTCAGGATACCATCAGCTGATTTAAAGATACGTCATCCCACGCATCTGATGACACCTGTGAAGAAGACTGAAGTTGACAGTTGAAACATGTCAGGTAACGTGATATCATCAAAGTACCTATTTGTATGTAGAAAAAGAAAAATATTCTACGAGCTTATTGGAAGCCTAAATACTGTTTTTGTGCAGAGGACATGCTAGTGCAAGCAAGTCCCGTTATGTCACTATTGGTTTTACCACAAGAGTTTTGTCACGCAGGATCATCAAGATGCAGAAAAAAAGAAAAATCAAAAAGGCAGGAGAAGATAAACTCTTTTATCAAGAGAAATTCTGTAAGTGGAATTAGAAGCTAAACATAAAAAAATGTAGACAATTTCAGTCATATTTATTCACATTTATTTCATGACATTACTTTTCAGTTTTTGCTGAGGTCTGCGAGTGCTAAGCTGTAAACTTTCTTATTGTTCTGTAGGTGAGCAGTAGCTGAATGAGCTTAATTTAGAGATAATTCTTTACCACTGCACCATTTTGTTTTGAATAGGCAGTTGTTGGGGCCATCGTTTTCAGAGGTAGTACAAGAAGGTCCACAGGTGAACAATTAAGTAAATGTACATTCAGTTTTTTTTCTCTTTTTTTGCCCAGGGCACCAAATAGGCTAGGACCACCCCTGGGAAAAACCATGAACTCACTAGTGCTAAGCTAAATTAAAATATCAAACTCTTTCCAACCAGGACAGAGCTGAGATGGGCTACTGCAGACCATTATAACCCTAAATGGGAAGAGGCAGATATAGAAAATGAAGTTATGGACGTACTAATGGATGGATTGTTGTGTGGCTTAGTGGTTGTACGATTGTGAGCTCCATAAAAACCGAGAGGTATGTTTTAGTCCTCTTCTAAAAATACATATAAAGCATGCAGATTTTCCTTCTTTTCTTTTAATGCCATCTTTGCACACGCATGTGTCTTTGTGACAAGTCTGTCAGTGCACGTTGGTGAGGAGATGTGCGCCACATCCTAGAATAGATTTGAACTGATGAACAGCAATTTAAAACACGAAGGCCTCCGGTGTGACTTTTTTTTTTTTCACCTACATACATGCACACAGAAAAACACATCACAGGCTGAGTTTGGCGCCCTGTCAGTAAGTGTAAGTTAAAGAAACCAAAAATAAGTAAAGACAGAAGTGCAAGAGAAGGGAAAACATGGTGGCGGCGTGAATAAAAAGAAGCTGTGTGCTGCTTTTTGTTGTGGGAGACTCCATTGTCCTGTTATCACTGACTAGTCGGGTGCTGATCGTTGCGATTCATGTCCCTGATTTCACACATCAGCGTATTTAAAGCTCCGTTTGCCTGACGGTCCTTGGCGAAGTTACTGTCCCCCTGTTTTATGAATATTTCCAGAACTTTGGTCCTCTCTGAGGTGAGGACGCGGGAAGAAAACGTTCCTGCTGCCGCTCACTCCAGGCTGAATTTGACAACTGGATCGCTGCCCGACAACCTGAAATAGACCCGACATATGGCAGTTTAGATTCATGATCACAGACTTGTGTTATAATAAAAATAGCTACGTACAGTAGAGGGTACAGGCTCACTGCTGTGAAACTGGCACAGTGATTAGCCCCAGTTACTCCAGAGCATCGTCTCCCAGCCTTTACTCACGCTCTCCTTTCATGTACCCCGTTGTTTTTATAATATTCTGAGTCACTGGACTTCATTTCAATATTCACTTCATATAAAATATTAGCTGATTGAACTGTTCTGCTCTTGATAAAAACCCACTAAACCGAAACAGCAGTTCACAATTTAGTGAATCGGAACAAAACTCTGACATAATATAAATTTTCTCACTGGAATGTTGGAGATGAACGCTGGTTTTAAGCTATTCTAAGTCTCTTTAACTGGTCTACAGGCACGATGGACCAGTCTAATTGTTCCATAATGCATTAATTGAGAACGTCTGATGAAACAACAGGAAACTAGAAGGTGTGTTCTTGATTGAAATCCCATCCTCCACTTACATTAGCCAGATCGTTTCACTGATTTATTTAGTTCGTTCAGACTTATCATTAAGTCACTGCAGCTAATCATTAATTAATGGTTCATTTATGCAAGATCTGAGGGTCCACTGCGTGAGTCATCATTAGAAACTATTAAGGAATTATATAATTTATCATCAGGCATCCAATCATTTCTGCCCTTTTTGTATTGATGAATTGGCCATTAACTAAGCGTTACTTTCCTTTACAAATAAACAAGAATCTAATTGTCGAGTGGTTAGCTCATCATTAGTGCCCCAATAATTAAGCAGTAATTAAGCAACATTTTCTTTATTTTAAAGTGTTACCAAACTGGGAGGTGTTATGTCGCCAACATGGCCTAAAGTGAGAACAGGAATAATTTTTCTCTGAGCAGATTGAGGACAGGGATTATTAGCGTGCTTAAGCTTCCGCCCGGCCTGGCTAGATAGTTGGAAATGGCAAATGTAAAGTGTTTTGTAGAACCTGGATGAGGTTAAACAGGCACTCAGCCTGCAGCTTCTAGAGATAAATAAAAAAAATGTAAAAGGGGCAGGGTGATGTATGAAGTTAAGAAATCCCTGGATGCAGAAACTTGGTAGAAGAAGCCCTGCAATGTGTGTGAACTGGATTTATTATTGATTTATTATTTGTGTTCATTTGTCATCTTTTATTTTCTGTCGTGTCTGTCCTCACGTTGCCTCTTGGATCCATTTGTTGATCTCTGGAACTGATGCTGCTCCGCCATGATAGCACTTATCACACCAGCATCTTGTTGCAGACACCGGAGGACCAGAGCTTCCTCAGGAAGTCTGCTCAACCACTTCTTGTGAACAGCGTCTGTGTTTGTGCATTACCCTTTCTGTCAATCAAGCAGACCTTCTGTTTGCCTCCACGGCCATTGATTGCCATTACTTGTCAGTGGTAATGCCAGAAGGTTGTGCTGCCAAAGCAGATGAGCTGGATAGTCGAGAACAAACCAGAAACCAGAGGGTTCTCAAGACATCTGCAGCCAAAAGAAGGATGATGGAGGAAGTAAAATGTGGGTGGCTTTTACAGGTGGCCACACCTGAGATGTCACAGTGATTCCACAGGAATTGTCCTTTTACCTTTTCCTTTTCAAATATTAGACATAGTTAGGTGGTAGCTTCTCTGGTACCTTTGCACTAGCACACACACCAGAAGGCTTCTTTGTTAAACTGGTAGTGCTCTTTCATGTGTTCTGAAGGCTGAGCCTTTTACAGTATGTATACTTTCATAATTGATCTTGTTCTCACATATTTCCTCAGTATCACCTACTCTGACAGTCAGCATTTGTATATAGGGTCTATTAGTCCCATATGGGATTGTTTATGGGTTCTCCTGCAGTTGGCCTGAGTGGGACCCAGTTAAGACACCCATTTTGAGCATCACTCTAATACCTGAGCGTAGCCACTGTGAGCAAGCCAATTTAGTTTAGTTATTAGATATCCAGCTGCAACAGGCTCATGAATGTGGCGACAGCTACAACCGCACTCAGGCGAGCAACTGGAGCAGCACATCATGCTCATGTGCACCCCTGTGCAGGGTTTATTACGCTCCCACCCACTAATGCTAACCCACTGGCTGGATGAAGGAGCACAGCACTGCCCATCTCAGCTCAACTTCATTTATTCGTGTCCCCAGAGGGGCAATTGCTTTTGAAGAAAAAAGAGGTCACATAAAAATCACATAAAAGTAGCTCAAGTACATAAAAACACACAGGCACATAAAAACACAGATGCATTAAAATGAAATATAAATATGTGCATAAAGTGCAAGAGATCCAGGGATTCCTGATTTGCAGCC
The DNA here is from genome assembly GCA_037176975.1 of Arrhamphus sclerolepis. Lineage (NCBI taxonomy): Eukaryota > Metazoa > Chordata > Actinopteri > Beloniformes > Hemiramphidae > Arrhamphus > Arrhamphus sclerolepis. Next base: position 15,273 of record JBAMYA010057386.1, on the reverse strand, counting down.
GTGGCCACATAACTCCCACCAGCTGAGGGCAAGCTAACTCCTTCTCTTTACTGCATTTCAAATGGAGATGGCTGCAGGGATAAAGGAGTATTTGTAATGATCACGAATCACCGAGGGAAACCAGAACCTTGAGCCTGAAGGCGAGGGTTGAAATTCATTAAACATTGTGGGCAGCGTCTGACAGGATGCTTCCTCCTACCAGTCTGGAGGTCTGACAGCAAACCTGCTGAAGGTCTTCACTGTCCTGTAGAGTTTTCTTTGTTGAGCTGCAGGTTTATGTCCTAAAGGTCACAAAAGACTCGACACGAGATTTGTAAAAAAAAAAAAAAAAAGATCAGTCCAGGTTGACATAGTTTCTGAAGGCAGAACAAACACTGGTCGCCCTTCTTACGCAGAATGTCAGCGTGTCGTTAAAGTTTAACTCGGGGCCGGTCAGACCCGCAAGGTTTCTGCAAACTGGTACAGGTGGTGTAAGCTCCACTGAAAAAGATCATTTCTAGCTAAGTAAAAAAAATTTATCTTGTTTTTTTTGTCTAAATAGAAAAACAATCTATTCAAGCATTTTTTCTACATAAGTAGTATTTTTTCATATTCATATATAGATATACATATATGTATACTGTATATACTTATTTAATTTTAAGAATTCTAGCCAAATACATGTTTCTGACCCCATTGGAAGATTTTTATACTTGATATAAGACAGTTTTACTAGATTTAGCAAGATCAGGTTTATTTCTAGAAGGGCTGCTTTTCTAGTCACCACTGCACAAATCGATCAACATCATGATCATTTTCACGGTCTCCTGAAGGAGATCCATAAAGAGAGGATCATCAGCAAACAAACAAACAAACAAAAGAACACCACCATCCCAGCATTCGCCCGTAGTATCAAAGTCCAAGGATTAAGACAAGCTGCTGCTCATCACTAACATCTGAGGTGTGATGAACTCACTACATGCCAGACTATCAGTATTTATTACAATATTGATAATGACACATATTGTCTTTGCAAACATATCTGGCTGAAAACAGAAATATGTAACATATGGTACAAAAATATACAGATATCTGATATAAAAATACATAAACGTGGTGGTTGGAGGGTTTGGACGGCAGGTCGGCCATGCCAGTGGGCATCCTACAGTGGTGTCCAGTGGACAGATAAATGCATGCTGCCTAGTAAATTTAACGTAAAAGTAATCTGTGTGATGATGATGGATGGAGGACACCAGGCTTCAAGACCGTATGCTGCATCCAGAATAACAGGTCCTCTGGGCACAGACCCACCAGCACAGAAGCACATGAAGGTTGATGGATAAGTCTTTTGACATCAGTAGAAGACGCTAAGGACAGGGTCAGTCTTCCCTCAGCAGGACAAATCCAGTCAGGTATTATTGTTGACATAATGCTTATGTCTACAAATGTGGGTTTCCACACGGAGCACCGATCCTGCTGAACAAATAAAGCTCTGCAGATATGTATTATTCTGTTGATTTAGGGGCATGTAGACCAGGATCAGCTTCAAGCAAACATACGGGGAGAAATACTGTTTGACAGAACAGCAAATGAGATGCAGCGGGCCGTCAGCTGCAGGTGACGCCACAGGTGCCATGGCTGCCTTACATCGCTTAAACTTTAACCCTCTGCAAAGCTAGTGACAGTGCAACTGGGAGGACAGCCTGCGGTGCTGTTTTAGGACGGATCTGCAGACCTGGACATGTCTCTGCACCACCGACACTGGAGCGAGTTTCTGCTGCGTTACCTCCTGACACTGCATGCAGTGTCATCAGCTCGGTTGTTGCCAGGATACGAATACAACACCCCAATGCATTCATGGAAATCTCTTTTTAATTCTCAAATTATGCTCCAACATAATTTCCCTTTAGGGACGAGAACAGCGCCAAAACTCAATTCAGAAAGTCAAACTACCAACTCAGGAAATTACTCCGCACAGACTTGTGTTGACTCTGCAGATTGAGCTGCAGCAACCACCTTGTTCGACTGCAGCCAGGAAATATACAACACCTTAATGAAGATGTGCTTAAGATGACTTCTGCAACCCATTCTTAAGCTCAACCACAACCACAAGTGCACGAGCACCAAATGTTCCTTCAAGACAAGTCTTTTTTTTTCTTTTTTTATACACACTTAGAGACATTTTTCCATTTGTGTCTGTATCTTTCAAATGACCCTGCAGGAAATTAAATCAAATTTGTTTTCAGAGAATCAGTCATTAAAAAAAATGAATTCAGTGAGACACTAAAATGTTCAACATTTCTTAATGTGGCAAAAAAAAAAAAAAAGGCTGCTGTGAGCCAGTGAAGTTTTTCCTCGAGGCCTTGGAGCCAAAGTTTAGCTGCATTGAGCTCATCATTTGCATTCCTGTCATATTTCCTTTTAACTCTGTTCACACATCTATCAAGGACTTTTCTCGTGAACAAAAGCTCCCCCAAATTCTCACATGCAGAGCAGCGCCTCATTTCAATTCACTGCGTTTGATTGGCTGATGACCTGTTCGTGAACCTCAGATTTGTTCCCAAAGTAGATGGTCTGCATTTTTGGACCACAGTTTGTTTCAGTCAATACTGTTGAACCTTTATGACTCAGTTCTGAAGCAGCAGACAAATCAAATGGCAGCACACTTTCAAGGGACGAAACCTGGAGCTGATTCAGCTGCAGCCGACCAGCCTGACTGGAGTTTAAAGGCCGACCAGCCGCTCTTTATTCTGCATGTAGGGAAATGCTTCGAGGCCTGTGTTACTACACTGCTGATGTTAATGAGCATTAAAGGGGCGCATATCTACCCCTTTATATAGCCCACTTTAAGTATTTGCCTGCACTGCATACGTCTAAATTTAAGAGCATTCATTCTATGTCATTATCAGAGGCAAAGCCTCAGGGATGGAAGGAAAGAAGGGAGAGAAATGAATAAAAGCCTCCCAACCCTTCTGCTAAACTTACAAAAAACACGTTGAAAAGAAAAACCCAGTTTCCAACTGGCAAAATTGTATTTATTTTTATTCTTTTACCCACAAGGCCACGTTGACCTACTTAAAATTATAAAAGGTAGCCTAGAAATCTAGACGTACCGCTGGCAAATTCATGTTTGCTCATTGGGTCGGCCTAGCAACCCTCCGTTATAGCTCAGTAACAGCGTCCAATCAGATCAGTCGATCCGTCGGTCCATCCAGAGCTGCGCCGCTTTGTAGTCTGGATGGAAAACAGATGCGATGGCGGCAGTACATATATGAAAATCTAATTGAAATGTGGTCGTGGTTTACCAGCCATCTTTGTCATGCTGTTTTTATTGAATTTACCACCGCATGAAAGTTTGTGGTGTTTTGCAAACATGAGCGGGATTTTTTGGGATCTTTTCATTCTTATCCTTTACTCTTTGATGAGGCCTTACTGGCTTCTCAGTGGTTAATGTCAACGTTGCGCCACATCGCTGAAAAAAACGGCCTTCAGCTGCGTCTTATCTTGGATTTTGCACCAACTATTGCTGACTCTTTTGCTTCTGCTCTTTGTCGCCGTCAGAATGAAATGTCAGTTTGTAGTTGCTGTATTTCAGTTTCATTATCTTTATTTTCTGCGTTGCACTGCTGGAAACTGAAATCAGTTTCTGTAACTCATGTTCCCATTATTTTGATATTAGATCTCTTTATGGAAATATTCTGCCTGGAAAACATTTTTAAGGTTCTTTCTTCTCACAACTTTGTACCGTGGTTGGCTGAAAATGTCTCGATGTGCTCCTTGACACGCTCTTGGCGCATCAAACATACTGTCATTGAATTGATTAAACTTATTAAGACCTCAGGAAAATGTCATTCTCCTTTAACTTAAAGCATAGGAAGAAAACTAGATGTACTTTCAAAATAAAACAGAAAAACAAGTCAAACAGTAAACAAACAAAACAAAGAAAACAGCTTCCAAGCCACTTCTGGCCCTCAGATGGTAATTCGCCCGTCTGCGCTCTAATATGTCTGAGTACTAAAAACCATCAGCAGCTCCTGAAGTTCTTAATGACTTCTGTTGTTGTTATTATTGTTGTTAATGTTGTTCATTGTTAATTCTCTGACTCTGCTCTCCCAGCGGAGCACTTCCAGTGTGTTGTGTCTGGAGCCCTGAGCTTGGAGATGCTCCACGATGACGCTCCTCTGGGCCTTTGGGGTTGGATGAGAGGAGAGGAAAGAAAAGGGGGGGGGGTGGATGGAGGAAAGAAGCCAAAGACAGGACAGGGAACAATGAAGGGAAAAAGCAGGAGGAGGAGAGAGACGAGAGCAAAGATGGAAGGATATGAACTAAAAATGATGGACAGAGATCACAGAAAGCAGAATATGAAACAGCAAACCTGCTACGAGCGTGAGAGACCAAATAAAATAAATACAAAAAGAGAGAAGCTTGCTTATCCATCACCATTAGAGGCTGGTTTCAGAAGGGGTTCAGTCTCCACCGACGCCCTCCAGTTTAAGATACTAAACTTGCAGCAGTTTTGGACTCCAAACTAGATTTCACACCTGTGTGAAATCACACTTGGTAAAAGCCACAAATATATGCATAACCAGGTGTGGATTTTTATTCATTTATTCACTTCTGAGCTGTGAATAAAGACCAAACAGTCCAACGTTAGCTTTAGCCAGCTGTGTTACACATGATTATGCTTTTTGCAGATATCGGCGTTTGAGCACACCAGTTGTTCTCAAGTTCTTCTGACAAAAATGGGAAGAATCACTGGATTCCACTTTCATTACATCTCCACAACACTCTCTTGTCACTCTGAATGCTCTGATTGGTTGCAGCGCTAACCAACTGCCTGCAGAGGCAGTCTGAATATCGACAGTTGGTCCCGCCTCCTGGATGAGGAGGTCCTATGGTTCGTTTTCAGACCCTACATCTGTCCAGATGTGGGTCTCATCGATTAGCTAACTGAAGCCCTTTTCAGGCATGAGATCTGTGACATGACTTTGAATTTTTGAATTTATCATTGCCTGACCTGGACTGGGATAAGCAGAGAGTTAATGGATGGATGGATGTCCAGGGTTTAAACAGAAACATAACCGAATCAGTCAGACTGATGTTAAGAAGCCATTGTCCATAATGTGCTGCAGGAAATGTTCTAGAGATGTTCTGTCAATTTTTATGGCATTCTGTCTGAAGTTCTTCTCTGGAGAGATTTTTCCTTCCATCCATCCGCTGGTAAAAAGTACAATGTCCCTAAATAGCGGCGAATCTTCTGGAGCATTTACTCTAAGTGAGCTTCATCCACCATTTTCAACTTGCTTTATAGGTGCTCTCTTGCACCCACACCTTCATATTTCATACTGTCAGAATTCATCTTCAGTGGCAATTGTCCCTGGGTGAGTGGGAACCACAGGTAGGTAAAGCCAAGACCCAGTTGTCCACACATTACGTGTGAAAAATCAAAAGTTTATTGTTTATTTGTTTTTTGTGGCAGTCAATAAAAGGAGAGGCTGCCTGACAACACCGATAACAAAGACAATCTGTCAGTATTCAAAGGAAGTCGTGGAGCAGGTTTTCGGTTCTAAGTCAGTGATGAGCAGATAGAATACCAGCGTAGAGTAAAATAAAGGAGGAAAGTGAAACTAACGTGAATGTATGAGGGAAAAAATGAACCACAAAATGACAACATGTGCTTTTTTTGGTTTTAAACCCCCCAAAAAACAAACTCTCCTACCTGCAAACTGGACGTAACAACTTAGTGTAGAGAATTTATGATGTCAAGGCCTTTTACCGAGTGCTAATCTCTTCTATACAGCACAAGTTTCTTGTGTTTATATTAACTTATCCGCGCAGTAAAGAGTCAGTCCGTGTCCAAGTTTTCGGAGTCCCTAATTGTTGCATGCAGACACGGATTCAACCTGTTAGTGCTTTTATTGAGTCTGATTCCAAAGAGGATTTAGTAACCAGCTTGAGCATCACCCTTGTCAATTAGCTAAGTTGTTGATGTCAGCATAATCCCCCTCTTAATGTACAGTAATTACCCCCCCGCCCCATCCCCCTCCTTCTGTGATACTCAGCTCACACGCATATAAGTTTCTGGGGGGAAATCGCTGCCCAGCAGCATGACAGGAAGCTGCATTAGCTCAGCATTCATTACAGCATTACAGCGCTCAACTCTCCGGGGCTTCGAGGGACCCGGAGAATGGCTCTGATGGGCCAGAACTGAATTTAGCCCGCGTCAGGGTTCAGACATTTGGAAATCTTTCCAGGAACTGGGGGCTCTAGGAGGGAACTTTTGTAACGCTAGTGCAAGAACCGAGGGGTAAACCAGAATAATAGATATTTTATCGACAAAAGTAGTCCAGACAGAGAGGAAGTAGATGTGCTGAACATTGCTGATTTGTGGAGTTTTGTCTCCGTTATCACTCCTTTAATCCTCACCACAGCTTGTGAAATGAGTTATTTTTAAGTCTGTACCATTTATTAGCGCTTCATTCAATCATAGATATTTAAGTCTGTTGGAGAAATGCTCTAACAAACGTGCACGAACTTGCAGAAATGCATAAAATCAACAGGTTTTGAATTACAGCTGAGTTACACATCCACATTTCACTGGTCTACATCACCATCAGTGCTGAATCAGCAGCCAGCAGAGACATATTTCACACTTAGATGTATTAAATGTGCTAATTCCACTGTTTCTTAAACTCCAGTGGAAATACAGATGATGCTGGACTGAGATAAATCTTTTTCTTACTGAAAAAGAAAAAAAAAACTAATACTTTCAGTGGAAATGTGTCTGAAGAGTTTCATCTCTCATAACTGATTAGAAGGAGGATGACTGAGGGGAGGAATAAAACAGGCATATTTAGTTTACTAAGCTGAATAAATATGATTTAAGGTGTGTTGTGAGGAGCATTCTCCTTCCACACCCTGTCAGTTATCCTTTGTTGTAAATATGATTGTAAAGATCTATATGCATATATGTACAGGCTTTAATTAAAAATCAACAGTGTCTATTAAGCGACAGTCACAGTTTGCAACTGAAACAAGGAAGAAAGACGCTTCTTTTTCTTAATTATATTCTTTTTCTTAAGCACACAAACACAATGATGGCAACGCCAACTTTTGAGTCCACATTTATTTAATATTTAATCATTTATTTATGTTGCAGCCACGATTCAGTGTATGTCCAATCATGTGCAAAATACATGCTTTAAGTTAATTATCGACCGATTTCACGTCTTAGAATGTGACTTGAATTAAAAATGTACCGTGTGAACCCGGCTTTAAGCGTCCTCTGATTGGTCGACTTCCTGCCGCGTTTCCGTGAGGTAAAAGCAGACTAGGTGACTCGTATGAGTTACTTTATGTTACTTTATGTGTCTGTGTAGTTTTAGAGGAAACAACTGGATCAAATTTTGCAACACGACTTACTGTTGCAGTTGTTTTAGTTGAATTTGAACCGAATAAATCTTCCTGCAGAAATTAAAACAACTCAGCAGCGGTAAAGGAACGACAGCTGACGTGCAAAGTTCAAATACCTAATAAATGTTATTATGACATGAGTGGCAAGTGATAGAATGTAGGTGTGTTACGTTCAAGAATACACTTTCATACAGGTGAAATCCTGCTGGAAAGAAAAAAACAAGTCTGAAACAGCGGAAATAAGAAGACAGGAGAAGGAGCTTTGATGGGAATGTGGGTCCACACATCCACTCACGTTTGGGAAGTCGTTCAGCAAAAGTCCTTTACTCACAAATAACTGATTCAGTTTCAACATACTCATAACCCTCTTTCTGAAACAGACCCAGAAGATGACCCTTCCTTGCAAAAACCTTCTCTTTTAAAATGAAAGCAGCGTCTACATACATTTATTGTCCTTCTCATGAACCCACACAGCTCCTACAATCAATGCTGGAATCTGACCAGTCACGATAATTCCCACTTTATGTCACAGTTAGTTAAAGTCTTGGACCAAAGAGTTTACAAGACTTTGATTCTCTTTTCTTTTTTTTTCTTGATAATTGCGTTTTTTTTTTTCTTTTGTTTTTTGGTCTCATGATGACTTTCTAAGGTAATAATTCATTGTTGCAACATTATTATAACTCATTATAAATAAGTGAAAATACAGGAAAGCGCACCATGCCTGCTTCAAGCAATGCCATGATTTATTTCAAATGAATAATAAAAACATTCTCTCTGTTAAAATTTAAAGGCGTTGCAGTTAGAGAAGTCTCTGGTGCACAAAGGTCTTGGAGTCCAGTAATATCAAGTTTGGGTTCTTATTTCACATTTTAAAAAATTTAAGTGTTTGGTTGCTTTTTGGCATCAAAACTGCTTGTTTAAGACGAGGAAAGCTTTTTGGGAGGGGGGGGCGGGGGGATCAAAACACACCATTTGGCAATTTTGACTGAAGGTCAGGCAGCACATTTCTCCCCTCTGAAATAAACTTCTCAGTTTTTGTGGTTACCATGGTTACGCCACTGTCTCATCCATTTTTAATATTGAAGGACTTCTGCGTCGGTCAGTTGATTTATCCCACTTGTTAAAAAAATTCCACCATGGTCAGGTTTAAGCTGAACTTGGATCCTTCTTTTGATTGCTTTCCCATTATTATAAACTGATAAAAGGGACTGCATGTGCATGATTTTTTTTTCTTTCAGTTTTAAATTCTCATGCTATTCCCAAACCAGTGAAATGTTACAGGACACATGATTAAAATAGCTAAAATACCTTAAGCTGGAGGTGATGGTGTCATTAAGAGGAATAAAACTCAGTCCTTCAATAATGATGCTGTGTTTTATTGTTTTTTTGTATTGTGTTTTTTTCTGTTTGGAGAAACTTCATCTGTATAACTGAACCCTCTCACATCTGCTGATGACCCATCGCTGATGACTCTGCTGAGAACATCCAGAGAACGAGGTGGCAGCCATCCCACTTTGTACATTTTGTTGCAGTTCCTCCACTGACCACTAGGTGAAGGCTCAAAGCCCATTGACCTCCATGTTCAAGGTGCCTTCTTTGCAGCAACATTAAACACATTTAAAAGCCTGATACAAAAATCAGTTTTGGCTGTGAAGGCGAAAAAAGAAATGTGAGAGTCATTAACAATACGAAGTAAAACTGATTCGAACAAATTACTATAAATTAATAGGTAGAACTTAAAGTGAACAACCAGTAAGGGTCAGAACAGCAAACAGAAACTGACTATTCGGCTCCAGACTCCTTCCACCAGGGGCAGTATCAGGGGTCCGCTACAGAGGTGGTCAGTAGCAGATGAAAAAAGCCACGTAGCAAGTAACATTTGGTTCGGTTTAAATCAAACAATCCAATGTTGATTCACCTTGTGCTTCTTTGTTCGTATAAACCATAGACATAAACAGATAGATGAGCCATGAATGGCGTCATCCACTGGTTTCTACAGAGAGCTTTTGAAGGCCAGTTTTCCCCAAACTGTGTGGCGCCATGTTGCAAAGAGGCGGGACAAAGCTGTGAAAGCCAGCAGCAGAGCCAGTGGATGGAACATCGAATGAATGCGCGCATCCCCGCATCCCCGTAACCTAGCTAAAGAGACCAGAACTGATTTTTGTACCAGGCTGTAAATATGTTTAATTCTGCTGGAAATTTGGCACTTTTAACATGGAGGTCAATGGGGATTTGCTCTGTTTGGAGCCAGCACCTAGTGGTCAGTGGAGGAACTGCAACAAAACGTTCATCCTGAAACTGCTTTGATCTGGTAGTGAGATGTTCACACCGCCATGTTCTTAAGCTAAAGAGGTTTTTCTAAAAAGAAAAAAAAGTCAGATAAACTAAAGGAAAGTACATGTGAAAAAAAAAAAGAAAAGCAGAAACAGTTTGAATTTAATTTAGAGAATGATGATGAGTCCAATTAAATCCTGAAATAAACACATGGGTGGCTGATTATTGGACAATTATACCATTATTATGCCATTATATTATAAAGTATTTTGGTATAAACTAATCATTTAGGCTCAGTGACTTCAGAAAATAACATCACAGTTCACAGGCACTGAAATCATTCATCAGACCTTTTTTTGTACATTGATCTCTATAGTTTGGTTTTACATCCATGACAACTGTATGGGAGTGAATTTTTTTGTACCACATCAGATAAAATTATATTCAGCGGTAAAGCTGACCAGTCAGATGCTCGGACGTCATTTGGCGTGCTTGACTGACAGCTAGCCGTTGGCTTTGACAGCTTTGTTCCACCCCTTTGCAACATGGCGACGTGCATTCAAAGGAAAGATGGACTTCAAAGGCTCTCTGTACGAATCCACGGGTCACATGACTGGATGGTTCGTCCACAGTTATCAGTCCCGCAGACCCGGACATCCAGATGATGCTGGTTTCTGTGTGGATGCAATCGCTGTGGTGATCCTCATGACTGACGTCAGATCTCAGGTGTCTCCAGTGAACTCAGACATGAAAAGGGGACGATATTAAGACCAACCCTTAAGGATTGTTTGTATAATTGTGTGTCTGAGTGTGTGTGTGTGTGTTGGATGGGGAATAGATGATGTGTTAAATTTTACCAAAAGCTCAGTCACACCTGACATGTGGACTGAATCTATAAGCACAGTTTGTAATTCCTTAAAGCGATCAGGAAGTGAAATGTCTTTACAGACTAAGAAAATACACACTCCGAGTGTGTGTTTGTGTGTGCAGGGTCACCTGAGAGTACTCCAAGGGCCAAATGTCTTTTTCCACCTCTTGTCTCCATGGTGAAACAAATGAGTTTCCTTCCAGAGAGATCAGTGAGCCGCTCTTGACAGTGTGTGTGTGTGTGTGTAGGTGTGTGTGTGTGTGTAGGTGTGTGTGTGTGTGTGGGTGTGTGTGTGTGTGTGACAGGTGGCTGCAGGTGCGCTTTTCACATCACAATCTTGTCAGGTAGTGCTGCCTGTCTCATCCCTGCTGTCTCAAACACACAGTTTGTTTGTTTGTTTTTCCACATGTGTCAGCCGAGCTGCACACCTGCTGCGTCACAGTAATGGCGGTGAGCACACACACACACACACACTCGGTGTTCACACACACACACAAACCTCAGAGAAAAAGAAAATAAGCTCTTTCGTGAAATAAAATTGAAATTTGGTTCATTAGAAACTCTTCTGGGTGTCCAATGTACAAATGTCTGCTTCCTTGTGTGTGTGTGTGCGTGTGTGTGTGTGTGTGTGTGTGTGTGTGTGTTTGATCTTCTGCAGTTGCTGAACAGAGCTGAGAAGATCAGATCACCAGCAGGCTTGGTGTGCACGTCCCAGTGCTCCTCAGTGTGAAATAAAAAAATGAAAAAGCGATTGAATGATTTATTTCGAGTACAAACCGTCATCTTCCATGAACATGTCCTAGTCCCTGAAGACGCTCTTTTTATTCCATCTCTGGGACAACCTCACGGCCATCTTCCCCAGAAATAAAACTTAAATTTGTAGTTCTTTCCTCTCTGATCCAAAACAAAGAAGTTTGTTAACTTTACTCCAGCCAGAGTTGCCAGACGCTCAGAGAGAAACCCACAATCAGACAAGCCGCTTCGCCACATCTTTCTCCTCTTTATTGTTGATGCGTCTCCAACTAAAACTGTGGAAACGTGAAATACGTCCACAACTAAAGCAGACAAGCGTACTAAGCAGATTTACAGAAACACAAACAACTCAAACGCGCTTATAATAATCCGACATGGAAACCATGGTAACAGTGTTTATTATGTGGAGTTAGTCAGATGCTGACGATAAGATGAAGCTAGCTAACGTACATGATCACTACGAGCATCATGGAAGAGGCAGCGACGAATGTGAAGACAGTTTTATCAGAAGAGGCAAGAAAAAGAAAGTTGCTGGCGTGAACCGTGTTTTTGAAATTTCACTTTTCTTCTGTTATCATTTGGGATGAAACATGCATCTTTAACATCTGGTTGCCATGGTTCCTTCTGAAGAACAGAGCTTTTAACGCTACGCCCACACGGCAGCGTTGTGTACACCGCCTGCGTTGGTCTACGTGGACGTTGAGCCCAGTGACATCATCTGTTGTCGATATGAATTGTTAGACTGTTGACTTCATCAAAAGGTGTGAAATTTTCAACTTTTGACGTGTTAGCACATGCGTCAGCCAATGAAACTGGATGTGGTGAGGTGGGGTTGGGGAGCGGGGGTGGGGGGTTTGCCAGGGTGTCGGACTGGAACCAGAGTGGCTCGTTCCACTTTGATGCTGATGTGAAGCGAGACCATTCTGTAAAAATATGGGGTTTGTAGGGGCCACCATTTCTTTTTATTCCAGTTTTCTCCTGTTTAATTAGTAAGGAAGGTAAATGTTTGTCTTTTGGTTTATTTATTTTGGCTAGGTATGTTTGTTTTTAAAGATAGTTCTGTTTTGATTGTTATTTTGGCCTTGTGGGCCACCCTGAGGCCTTTAAACTCTGCTTAGTACTTGTGATATTAAAGAAAATGTTTTCTAATTGATAATGACTGGCTGTTTGAGGGTTGTGGTTGCTGGACTCACCTGAATGCTCATTCAACTGCACTTACTTGTAATTTTTTTTACTTTTTCATAAGTGTGAGGTCACACAAAGACTGATACTTTAGTGAGCGGGACAGCCAGTACATTGTGAGGGACAGGTGGTCCAACGGAGCATCCTGACTGCACCACCCGATGGTGGTTACTACTGCAGCTTTTCTGTAAATATTTAACCTATAGCTGTGCAAGAGAGCAAACGTAGACTTTGAATTTGTCGACTGAGTTCAGACGCCGATAAAGGGTGGAATAATCCGGCTGGAAAACCCGTCCAGGAAACACGTCGTTTGGAGGGATTCCAGTGGAGAACTGAAGACTCTGTAAGTCGGAGAGTGATCCTCGCGAAAGGAAAATGGCTCGGAACGTGGCTCTGTTTAAAAGCTACCTGAGCTGCCACGTTTGCTCGGAGATCTTCAGGGATCCCGTGACTCTGAGCTGCAGCCACAGTTTCTGTTCAAGCTGTCTGCAGAAGTTCTGGGAACAAACGAAAAACAAGAACTGTCCCATTTGTAAGAGAAGATCGTCTAAGGATCATCCACTGGAGAATTCATCGCTGAAGGAACTGGCCGACTCTTTCGCTGGACGACAGAACTGAACGTGTGAGACTGATGAAGGACAAAAGCAAATGTGATGAGCAGAGAGCTGCGAGTGTCCTGTCTTTGAGTGTCCTCTCCACAAGCGTCAACGGAAGAAGCAGTCATTGAGCTGAAGCTGACTTAAAGTCTCTGCAGGTCACCAAATGCAAAAGAGTTGGGGATCGTAAAACCGGCAGCTCTGAGGGAGGATGAGGAGCAGAAGAGGAGGACTGTCAGCAGAGGGATGAAGAGGATCCAGGAGCAGATCTCCTCTCTGACAGACTGCTGTTGAAGAAGACCTGCAGAAAGACAACGCTCCAAACTCGAGAGACTCTTCCTACATTTTGGTGTCAGACATGTTCATGATGCGTTTAAACTTCTGAAAGTGTGATTTCTCTGTGATGTTCAAGTAAGCTAATGAATAAATCAATGTTTCATGATTGATCTCACCAGAGTCTTTAATGATCAAACTATCATATCAGAATCTACAAAGTATAACTAAATATGTGATTTAAGAATGAAAAACATGTTGATGCTGAAGTTTGGAGCTCTGAGCGTGCTCAGATGAACAGTCTGGAACTTTTAAGGCTTTTATCTTTTCACTCAATATTTCGTGGCATTAAAGGCGACATAGGTGGTTCTAGGGGCGGGACCACGGGGACGTTGGCCCCCTGAAGGGCCCCTCAGCTGTTACTCATCTGATCAGATTGTATGTAGATATGATTCCAGTTCAAAATGTCGCTAAAGTTTTAGTTTTTATTTTTGGTAAGTTACAAATCCCCCAATTCATGCTGCTTGCCATTAATGTGTGAAAGAACGTTTACAGAACTGCTGTTGTTCAGTTCGAGTCTGACGAACATTAAATTAAGAAGCAGCTGCTTGTTATTAATTAACAGCAATTCCTGTTTCATTTCACTGTCACTAATAAATCTATATTATCTATAATCTCTATATTAAAACATCTGCTGTGTTTTGTGTTTATTATCTCACAGAGTTTGAAAGATATGAACCATTTACATTAAAAAAGAGAATTGTGTGTAAGGACGCTGGACAGACAGTTGGCCTTTTGATGGCCCCTTACATGCAGTACCGGTGACCACCACAGGATGGAGACAGAGTTCACTCATCTGCTGATGTTCTGTTACTTTATTAGATTATTTTAATCTTTCATCTTTTATATAATAATTAATGATATGTAGATGTAATAATTGTGTTTTAATTAATGTAATTTGTCTATAAACAAATAACCAGAAAACAGTGATTCTTGTAAACATGCAAACAAATAAAAACGTGATCATAAAGGTGTTTTTTGGAGTTTTATTTTGGTGTCACTGAGACATAATTAGAAAGATGAAACCAGTCATCACAAGTAGAATTTAACAGCCACATCAAAGCTGAGGAAATGAAAAGTCAGAACATCAGTGGATGAGTTTCAGTGATCATACACAACAAAAAGTCCAGTTTGTAACAGAGATATGAAAACAAAATGCAGATTCACAAACACCATGAACTCATCTTTGAAGCTCTGACCTTGTTGATGAAGACGCAGAGGATTTCACTTCAGACTTTAAAGCTGATGCTGTGATGTCATAAAATGACTGCTATTTTGCTGGAGCTGTTAGGTAATCACTATTGCTCTGTGGATGGACTTTCATCACTGGGATAAACTTACGTATACGGAGATGAAAGAGAGGAGAGAGGAAACGCTGATGAGTGACACCTGATAGCTGAAACCTCTGAGAAACGCTGAGAAACAAAACTAAAGGTCCTTCCATACCTGACATCTTTACATTTCCTCTTTTTTCCACTAAAGTAGTGAAAAAGGAGACACCAGGGCCGGAGTGGGACTCATTTTCAGCCCTGGAGTTTCAAACTTCAGACCATCTCACTTTAGATCACAAACCATTATTGAAATCATGTAATTATAAGCTTACATTTACATGTTTCCACAATAGAGCACTGTTCTGTTAAGTCTTGTAATTCACTGTATTTTTCTAAAATATTTCCAATTCAGTATAGGGTATTGATGAGGGGGATAAGAAAAAAAAGTACTGTATATACATCCTGTGACTGAGGACAAGCAAAGCAATGAAAACCATCATCAGACTCATCTTCATCATCTCAGTCCAAACTGGTGGTTCAGGGTTCTGCTGCTGAGCTGCTGCCTCTGGAACCAGTCCTGACTGGACTCTGCTCTCCCTTTCAC
>JBAMYA010057333.1:0-29405 GCA_037176975.1 Arrhamphus sclerolepis | reverse complement strand
TCTTGATCCATTAATCCTCCAGGAGTGCCAGCTCATATATGCCACATTTGTATATGGAAGTGCTCATAGAGTAGCAAAGGATCACTGTAGGAACACACTTATGATACTGCAGGCTTAGCTGTTTATCATTATGCAGATCAACAAGTCTGATATGAACTGAAGGTAAATGTCTGATATGCACATGGCTTTACTTCATGCCAGTTTCCCCGTCTCCAAGATGTTAATGCAATAGGTTCAAAATTTTTTGCCAAAGTGAACTTATTCTCCTGCCAACATTTTTTTTTTTTATCCATCACAATCTTTGCATGGAAAGTGATGTGTGCAAGTTTCTAAATTAGCATCGACATCATTTTCTAGATCATACTATATTATATAGTATGATTTAATACTTTCTATTCACTGTGTTGCTTAAAAAAAACAAAACAACAAAGAACAGAAATATTTACAGGTGTAGTGTGGTCTAAAGATGCTGGTTAGACCTGCGGTCTCATGAAAAGTGAACAGCTATTTTAGAGTCAACGCTTGGTTTGTCCCTACTTCTTTTGAATTATGGAGAGAGAGGAGGAGAACCTATGTCATCTTTAGAAATAAATATCTGTAGGGGGGAAAAAAACAGCAACCATTTGTGTTTTGCATATATCTAGACCAATAAACGTATAATACTTAGTACCTTACTTCATTCGTGTCGATAAATCCTGGTAAATGACTCGCATTGCAAATTTAATGGCATGCCTTCTTGAGATAAAAAAAAAAAAAAAAAAAAGACCCAGAAAGGAGTAATAGGGATACCATAACTCAGTGGTTTCTTTATTGTTTTGTGTTCCAGGTCCTTTTTTTAAATTTTTGGTCGACAACATTGTAACATAAGGTTAGTTTTTCACTGTAATGGACATGTGGGTTATGATTGAATCAAGTCAGTGACATAAGCGTCACTCAAAATGTCACATTTTGTCAGAATGTGAAACCTTTTCAGCCTGTCACAAGTGTTTGTGTGTTTTTTTGTTTTCTCATTGAACATCTATGATAGATGGTTATTTTAATTCGGCTGTGGGTGTGTGAATAGATGAGGAGCTGTCTCTTTATGTTAGTGTGTGCTGATCTTGTGACCTGGAAAATATCAATGCCACTTCTCACCCTGCATCACCTGGATAAGTGTCCAGCCTCCATATATCCCGGTCAGGAGTAGCATGTGATGGGAAGCATTTCTAAATAAACAAGAAAAAAAGTCTCATTTTCTTTTCACCCTGTTGGTTTAGATTTTTTTTTTTCAATAAATGTACTGATATGCAAAATGTAGAATTATGAGATTCTTAGCAGTTTCATGTCAGAATAACGTCTGGTTAGGAATTTCAATAGAAAATACGCCTCACAGGTGCTTGTTTTCATTCACTCATCAGACTGGATCCACTGAGTGAGCAATGTTTGGTGTCTAATTTAGTTCTTTGTAAGAAAAAATGAGACTTTTTTTTTTTTCTTTTTAAAGGAGGGTTGATGGTGGTGCAGAGAGGATAAGAATGCATGGAATTGGATTATAGTCAGTGTCTGCGTGCGTTTTTCTTTAATTGTTGTTTATGAATGTGTAAGCCCCACAATATTGACTTTATTTCTTTTTTAAATGTTTCACATTAACTAACCTACCAGCCATTTGGACTAATAATACAGATGAACCCACTTGTTTCTTTATATATTTGTAGTTCAAGGGATGCAAGAACAAATGTTTTCATCAGCAGAAAACTGCAATAGAAATTTTGGTCAAACAAGGAAAACTTTTAGACTCTCTCTCTCTGTCTATATCATCTTGTGGAGCATGATGTTAATGTCCCTTTGGAGATTAATAAAGTATTTTTGAATTGTATTTATTATACAGAATTTGTTGGTTTAAAAAAAAAAAAAAGATCAAGAATCTCAAGCTAAAACTAACCTTTTTTTGTTAAAGTGTGGAGTTGTTTGATTAACGTGTAATTAGATAAGTAATTTAGATAATTATCCAACCATCCATTCATTAACTTCCACTTAAGCCAGTCTGTCATGGAGGCAGAAGCCTGAGCAAAGAGGCCCAGACCTTCTTTTCCCTGGCCACTTCCTGTATTTCTTCCAGAGGAACACTGAGCTGTTCCCACACACCTCAGTAGGTCCACCTCTGGGCCTGCTTCCTATGGGACACGCCCTGATGGCTAGGACTCATTATATATGAGTCATCCTAGGATTGCAAGGATGCCCCCAAGACATCTCCCTGGGGAGATGTTTTGGGAGCATCCTAACCAGATGCCCACACCACCTCAGTTGGCTGCTTTCGATGTGGGGACAGCGACTGCTCAATCTCTGCTGAATGGGAGCGTTTCTGTGTGTAGCCACCCTGCAGAGGAAACACATTTCAGCCACTTGTATCTGCAAACTCATTGGTTTCAGTGAAGACACAGGTGGATGCCTCCACAGTCGTCTGGATTTATGACGACCTGATGAACAGACCACAGTTTGTGAGACTGGATGGTTTTATGTCTGGGGTCAGCAGCACAGGTGCACCACAGGGAACTGAACTCTCACGATCCCTCTTCGCTCTGTACACCTCAGACGTCCAGTAACAGTCAGGGTCCTGTCATCTGCAGAAATACTCAGATGACACTGCAGTTCTGGGGTGTATCAGTGGATGGAGAAGAAACTGAGTATAGAGAACTGGTGGATCACTTTGTGGCATGGTGTGGGACCAATCATCTCATCTTGTATTTGAACAAAGGAAAAGAGATGATTCTGGATTTTAGGAGAATCAGGATTCTATCAAAATGGATTTCCAGTGATGGGAGAAGAAGTGGAGGTGGTTGAGTGTATATACCTTGGTGTTGACCTGGACAACAGACTGGACTGGAGACGCAGCTGTGATGCTGTTTATAAGAAGGAACAGAGCAGACTTTACGACTTGAGGAAGCTGAGGTCCTTCAGTGTTTGCAGACAGATGTTGCATATCTTCTATAAGTCTGTTTTGGAGAGTTCAATATTATCTGCAGTCATCTGTTCAGAGATGAGCCACAGACTTAAAGACACTGAACACACTGATTAAAGAAGGCTGGCTTTGTTCTGGAGACTCTGAAGCTGATTGTGCAGAGGAGGAAACTTCATAAAATTAAAAACGTCATGGACAACCCTGAGCATCCTCTACACAACAAAGTGATTCAGGAACAGTGTCTTCAGACAGAATTCTTCAGATCCACTGCAACACAGACTGCGATGGGAGATTCCTCCTGCCTACAGCAATAACCTACAATGAATCCTGTATAATGACGGCTGCTGTGACAGTTAACTTCCATTCAGGGATTAATAAATAATAAATAAATAATTTCTTCTACCATTAGGTTGGTGCCTTGCACCCCTATGAATGCAGAGTTAATTTCATTTTATTCTGTATAGCACCAGGTCACAATATATGACATATATAGTTACCCTTCCTATGGAACAAGTCTATACTTTTCTTTTGTTGTAAAAAACTTAATGAGCTAATGTTATTGACATAACACCATGTCATTTAAGTTTGTACATGGTCACGTGTTTACAGTCCTTCACTGTATTGTCTTATTGTGTTGTGTTAAATAGTGTTCTGCCATGATGCACGCACACACACAGATGGGTACTTTCTCACCAGTAGATGGAGAGTGTTTTATATATACATAAACCCAGCATTAGATACATAAATCAATAAATAAATTAAATTGACTGCGTCTGCTGTTACTAAAAGACACACATGAACAGTATGAAACGATGCTTTTGGTCACAGATCCCACAACAGAGAGCATTGCCTTTTGGAAGCAGAGTGGTATAGAATCTGCATTACTGCAGATGCCTTATTTCCACGGATATTCGGGTCTCGACACTTAAACGTCCCTTAGGGCAACATCTGTTTGCATCTAGTACTCTGGACACATTTCCTAAAACGGTCCTGAAACAAGTCCTAAAATGGTGCAGCACCGTTGGCAACTTATTGTAGTAGCTCCAGTCATGTTCTGACTTTCTTTGCATCATGTTAAGCTTTTCTACTGTTTTTCATTCTGGGAAAATATTAATTGTTTTGAAACAATGATTCATTTGTGTGCTCTGCTTGTTATTTTGGCACTTCACAACATCTGCTATGTGTAACCATGACAACAGGACAGCTGTGTATTTGGGGACTGACTGAGCTGACCAAATCCAAAGCTACGCTCAAAGGATACCAAATCCAGATGGGTTGAAGTAGGGACACCAAAGAACGCAAAATGTTGTACACAGAGGAAAAACTTTAAACTACTGTTAAAACCAGAAGCACAACAGCCTGTTTTTTTCTCCCTCAAATAAAGTTTTCTGTTTCAGGTCCCTAAGGATTATCCAAATTATTTATTTTAAATGCCAGAATAATGAGTTGGTACCCCAACTGGCCTAAAACAGGAAAAGTTTTGTCCACTTAAATTACATTGATTTTCTTTAAGAAAAAAAAAGGGTTTTTTGGTTTTTTTTGGACACCTTACAATTGAAACTTGTGAAACTGTATGTTTTGTCATAATTTTTATATAGAATATGAGATCACAGGCACATAAAATATTTTGGTTGCAGTTTGATAAGTTATGTGGACTGACAAGGAAGTGGGAGGAAATAAAGTACTATATGATTAATTAAGATTTGGAAGAGAGGAACTTTTTCATACACCAGTATTCCTCCACACAGCATTCATTTGTCAAGACAGAGTTTGAAAACAGAGCAGCAAAATTGCCAGATTATGCAAATCTCGAGATTATCTTTTCTTTTTTTTCTTTTTTTTCTTTTTTCTTGGTGCCTGTAAAGTAGCTTTGCACCCATAACTCCAGAATGTCATAATTATTTAAGATTCACAAAGGTTGGCAGTCACAGTAAAGAAACTTCCAGAAAACGAGAAGATCAGAGCTCAGTCAACCACAGCTCAGTTTACTGTCTTCAAGTGCCTTTTGATAATTCAGATTATTGAAGAAGGACACATCACCATGTCCTTTTAAGGTATTTCCGCTCTGTCTCATGTAAGACAGATCTATGGGGGCGGACAACTTTTGTTAGCCTAGGATCTGTGGTGCTTGGTAAACCCTTCAACTCTTTTCTCTTACTGTTATAAACACTCATTTTTTTTGAACCTCAAGTCAACATGGGGAAAGCTAAATATGGTCCCTTTAATAAAATATGGCATAATCCTGGACATAGTACAGCGAAAGAGTGTCTTTGCTGCCCAGATACTGAACTGCTGGCAATGAATTTGCCCATGCTGTCATCTGAGGAAGATAACCTGTATCACACCGCATGTGATGTCATCATCTCAGTTGTTGCCAGGCTACACAAACAGTGCTCTAATATATTTATGGTGATCTTAAGAGATTTTATACAAGCCTTTGTCTCATACACCAGTTGAATAATTGTAACCTTTATTTTTGTGTTTTTATTTACTCTCAATTTATAGTAGCTCAGTTTACTTCAATTCATTTTCGTCTTGTGAAGAAACAAATCACATTTAAAAAAAAAAGTCCTGATGAAATGACTTCATATTATCTCAAATTACTTGGGTTTGTTAAAATAGTTTGTGCATGTTTTACCAGGTGTGGATGCTGTCCATGTTGGAGGCTGTGAAGGTGTCTCCTCTCATAGAGAGAATTGGTGACCACAAAGACTTCAAGAAACTGCTCAGGACGAGAACCAACATTCTGGTGCTCTTCACAAAGACAGGTTTGAGAACCGTCTGTCTGTCTGTCTAGTTATCTATCAGATAATCTAGTGCATTTACACACTGATTTCATTCTCCAGACAGGGCTCTAGACTAACTTTTTGCACTGGTGCGCCTAACTTTTTGCACTTCTTGGTGCACCAGCACCCATATTTTCAACGGCATCATATTTAACACCACAGTTTTACAGCTCACTTTTTTCTTTTTTCTTTTTTTTTTTCTAAATCGCTGTTTATATAGGCAATATTGACTTGCCTTTATTTGAAGAACAATTCTATGAAAAAGGTAACTAAAAGTGCTTCACTGAGCTGAAATTTAAATTTAAAACATCTCAAGATAAATGAAATAAAAAGAAAATCTAAAAGTGCAAGTGTTTTAAGGGCGTCAAACTGAGCAACAAAAAAAAAGACGTAATGCTCTTTTAAAAGATCGTCCAGGTGTCACAAGTAGAAGTCACGGCTGGTTTGACCGCATTAAACTATCTAATTCAGATCATCAACATACTTTACTGACACAAAATGCTACATTTCATTGTTCAGATGTCTCCAGAATGATCGTTTTATGATCAGTTTTTGGATTGAACCGAACCCGAAGAGACAGAAAGTAACTCTGATGTGCTGAAGTGAAACTGCTCCCGACCAGGTTTAGTTCAGAATCAGTTACTATGGTAACAGGCTCCGAGAATGAGTTATCTCGGTTTCTGAAACTGGCTCAAATGAACCCTCTGGATCAGAGTTCAATAATCTCAGTATGTGAAACTGAAAACTCAAAGTTTTCCTGAGTTCCGGTTCCACATAACCCGCTTTTTGAAATAGACCCCAGGACAGGTGTCCAGTCCATCACGGGGCCACATAGACAAACACCCACTGACAATCTCACTCATGCCTGATTATCCGAACCGGTGGACCACGGATCCGCGCTCAACACTATCAAAATACAAACGTCATCAAATAGGGTTTTTTTTCTTTACTTGGAACAATGGTTAAAACATTTTTTGTTTATTTTTAGCAGCATAGTAAACAATGAGCTAGTGAACTTTTACATCCCTCCCTGTCCAGAGCTTTCTGGAGATGCGATGGACAGAAGACACGTCACCATGTTACCTGCTACAGTGTTTTCTTGACATTGCCATGATGAGCTTAGTGGAAAAGACAGGGGAGAGACTCCCCAGTCTGCCAACAGCTGGTTGCACCGGTGCGACCTCAGGTTTTTTTTTGTCTCACCATCAAGGAATTTCGTCATAAGCCCTGCCTTTATATAGTTTTGATCTAAACTTTTGGGCACTGAGACAGATAATCCTGCAGGGATTTTTACTTGAACCTAAAAATTAAAATTCTTCATCATCTTCATTGATTGGAAACTTTTAATGTGAAATCACATTTGAAGGAGGCTGTAGCATAATTTTCATAGGAACTGATGTAACCTCAAATTAATATTACAATTACTTGAACATTTTACCTCGATTACAGTTATTGAACACCAGTTTTGTTTTTTGACCTCATAGAACACTGAAAATTTTTTTTCAATATGTATGTTCACCAAGTAAAATTGGAATTTAAGTCTAATTAAAGAGTGAGTAATCCTCATGGCATATATTTCTTTTTTTTTTTTTAATGTAATAAATGGTGTACATGAACATGCACAGTAGGTTAAGTAATAGTATAATTGAAACTGAAATAATGGACATGGGCAATATTACATTCGCTATAGGTTCTGAATCAGTTTTGATTTAATATTCAATTATTTCCCCGGCTTAGTTTCCGCAGTTAGACCTTAGTTGTATGTTATACTATACTAAAACAGTGGGGTGGCTGGTCCTTCACTGTTGTGGCCCCCAGATTATGGAATTAACTGCCCCCGACATTCGCACTGCCACAGATCTTAACATTTTTAAGTCAAAACTGAAAACCCACTTTTTCAGTCTAGCTTTTAGCTGCAACTAGACAAGACTTTTCCTTAGGCCATTTAATTACACCTACTTTATTGGTTTTACATTTTGTGTCAATAAATTGACATTTCAAATATTGGTACATTGTGTGAACTTGTAAAAGTTACATTCTCAGAATCATTTTCCACATACAAATAAAAATGCAGTAAAATCAAAACAAAAACATTGTTATAGCCAATTTAATCAAATTAATCATATTTAATACATTTTAATAAAATTTTTATTATAAATAGGAGAGAACCAAAAAGCTATTGACTCTGATGGAATCCCAGTACTTTGTATGGCTCAATTCAGAGCCAAATATATTAAGAATCAAAACCCAAAACTCAAAATCTGTAACCAAACACAGTCATCTTTCTATGTTAACTTTTTTGTTCTCGCTTTCATTTCTGAAACCATCTGTTTTTGAACCTTCATGTTCAGTTCAATTCAGTTTTATTTATGTGTCTATTACAACACAAGTTATCTGTAGATGCTTCTCAGAAACTTGGAGGATGACCCCTGAGCACATCTCAAGCATACCAGTGTTTTATTTTCACTGTTACAACTCTGAAATGATCAAATCAGTCAAATCAGCACCCCATGAATCTACAACAGGGGAGGCAGGACATAGCCAAGATCTAGTAGCTCATTGGCTGTTTAATAACCTGCACTTAGACTAGTGGATCAACGCTTTCACCTTTTATTGTCAGGCTGTCAGTGTATTTCAATGCAGAACAGTTCTGGACCAGTACTGTACATAAACCTTTCATCGGCATGTGAACAGATGTTTCAAATAAAGTTATTACAATAAACATGTGCTAATGATGGTGTTTCATACATTCATGCTTATTCTTTCCTTATATGTAGATGAAGACTGCACGCATGCCTGATTTAAGCCTAGTGTATCGTCTCCCTCAGCCTCTTTTTCTCTTAATGTATTCATTTTCTGAAATGTCCCCACAAGGGCCATGATAAACACTTTTGTCATAAGGTTGAAAGGTGGTTGAATACGTTTTTCTATTAACCTCTATCACTCAGTGTAAATAGAATTCATAGTTTGAGCATTGTGCGGTCCCACAAAGAAGGATGCATTTCTCCTTCTATGACTGCAGCTGGGAGGTACTTGTCTGCTGCTGACTGGTTCGCCTGTCAGCGCTTTTGATCAGGGAATGACTCACAGCAACCCCCACTGCTCGTTGAGTAGAATAACAATACTATGCTATCACCATCACAGTCCCACCATCAGTCCCCAAAAGTTCCCAATAACACCATTAAAAAAATTGCTAGATTTGTTGCTAGTTGCTTTGATTTAATTTTTTTTCTTTTCTTTTTTCTTAATGACTTACTCACTAAATAAAGTAAGAGTTCTAAGTTGAAACCGCTGCATCTGTCAGCAGAAGTTTGGTGCTTTGACCCTGACTTATAAAGTGCCCAGAACTACCCATGATTCACCAGCCAATGAGCTACTTAATCCCAGCTATGTTCCGCCTTCCCTGCTGTAGATGGATGTGGCACTGATTTGACAATCATTTCAGAACTGCAGCCGTGAAAAGAAAAGTGCAACTGAGAAAGACGGTTCAAAAACAGAGATGGTTTTAGAATCGATGGCGAGATACAGATTTTGATTTTGATTCTCATTTTTTTGGTTTTGGTTCTCAGACTTTAGATTTTGATTCATAGATTTTGGGCTTTGATTCACAATATATTTAGCTCTGAATTGGACCTGTAGATTCCCAATACTTTGTGGTTGACTTCTATCATCATGATTTTTTTTTTTGTAAAGTATTACTTTATATCTATTTTACAACTCTAACCTTCGAGACGACAAAGATAATCCAGCCTTCAAGAACATACATTCATCCTATTGAACATACCTAATTTGAAGAGGCTAATGGAGACTTAGAGGCCAGTAAAGACATGCAGACAGCCACCAGTAGCCTTTGCCATCTTTTATAAATCTTTTATAAATATAAATATTGTGATTGATCAATGTGTGATCTGCCCCAAGTACTGGGGCATATAAATAACAGGTCATTTCTAAATTGACTCACTAAAGGGCATAATCTA
This sequence comes from Arrhamphus sclerolepis, assembly GCA_037176975.1. Taxonomy (NCBI): domain Eukaryota; kingdom Metazoa; phylum Chordata; class Actinopteri; order Beloniformes; family Hemiramphidae; genus Arrhamphus; species Arrhamphus sclerolepis. The sequence goes on along the minus strand of JBAMYA010057333.1, from coordinate 19,704 downwards.
TAATAATCAATGTTGTTGTATGTAAAGATAAAATAAAATTATATGAAGTAATAGCAGACCATTTTGTACTCTGATTAAAGATTTAATATAAGTAATATGAATATTCAAAACCATTAATATTACTAAAAGTAAAAATATTGAAGATCATCATTATTATTGTTATTAATATTTTTAAATTAAGTGCACCTCTACTTTTCTCTTGAAATTCTTACTTTTCATTTAAAAATAAAATTAACATTATTATTCCAGAAAGTGGTCAAAGTAAAGTGCCATTTGACTTTTTTTTTTTTTTTTTAAATAATTGACTAAAAAGCATTCTACTGCACTATCTACGTTAATTTTTAGAATTAATTTTTAGTGCCTCTATTTATGTAAATTGCTTTAAATGGATGATGGTGGTTTATCTGAGGAATGAAAATAGAATTACAGAATAAGAGTAGCTGTTAAAAAGGAACTTTAATAGTCAAACATTGTTAAGCAATACAAATTGTTGCCCTCTGCCATTAAGAAGCCCTTAATGCATCCCATTATCTTTTAATTCCATTTTCATTTGCAGATTTCCAAGAAGTAGATGAATGCATTCAGTATTTCCCTAGCAAGAGTCTCCTAATAATACTTATTTTTTTTTCCTTTTTCTTTTTTTTTTTTCTTTCTTCATTAAAAAAAACCCACTTGTGTCGTGCTCCATAAGCACTAGTGGACAGCCAACGTGCCACAGCTGCAGATTTGTTTCTTAATTTATTATATATAGCAGCCTACATGAGGTTATTTTATATGACTTTCACATAACAAGCTTTGGCTCTGATTGATCACCGTCTTTATTTTAACACGTCATCCTTTAAAGACACCAGAGGATACTCTCATTCAGGTTTTGATCTCCCTACATCTAACCACTTCACATTCCAGCCATCATAGATACAGTCTTGCTTTGTTCCTTACCCATTAAAAATGTATGCATTAATTCACATTCCTATTGTTGTTGTTGTTTTCTTTTTTTTTTTTTAAATTAAACTCATGACCCAACTTAAGAAACCTGGACAAAAAATGATAGCTCCAAGTACAGATTTGAATGTGCCCAGTCACATGGACGAGCATGCATGCAGATCTGAGAACAGTATAGAGAACTACACATTAGCGCTGTGAATACTAAAGTATCAGCAGTTGAAATTCTTAAGATCCTGATTTGATTGAAAATTATTTATTGATTCAAAACAGCAAAGAGCTAACAACAGCAGGTAGTAACAATAAGTACTAATGTCTTTTTATCTAGCACTCACAGTCTCCTGTCCCTCTTGGGGCCAAAGTTACCCAAACTAACCTTGGACACAAGACTCATGAAAGTGATAACAGAAGAAAAAAAACGAGAGTGACTCAAAGAACAAACAGAAAAAGACTTCTTCTCCATATAAGGAGATCCTTGACAGACTGCAGCAAAAGAGTTCCTTTGTGCCACTTAAACAGTTATAAATGTATTCATTATACATGTCCACATTTATAAAAAATTAGACTGAATCAGATGAGTTGGCTTTAATTGGCATACAGTTTATAATTTGATTGCATTAGGCCTGCTGGCTTTTTCATTACAGTTTCCTGACATTGCTGTTTTTGTGAATTGGAGCTATACAAATTGATTTAAATTTGATTAACTGTAGTATTTATTCTAATCCACATTACATGCCTGATGTGTGTGATGTTTTGTTTTAACGGATGTCCATGCTGATTAAGACTTGTTGGGGTAGTGCTGACACTGTATTTGGTTCTCTGCCAAGGTCTTTCATTGACCCATCAAACAGAGTTTTCAGATGGTGATCTAGTAATGGTTTCTGCAGCATCAACTCAAGAACCAGTGGATCACACTGTAATTCTTGGGCCAATACAGGTCCGGGAAGAAGTTGGGATGCAATATTCAGCAGTATTAATCAACTGCTGCAGGTATTGTGCTTGCAGTTAGACCACTGGTGCACACAATTGCAGGATATGATGAGGTCCATTTTTTTTTTAAAGCTTTTAATCACAGGTGAACATGAGGAAAATGATTTTTTTAATGATACCTTAGATTGGGTCTTCTCAAAGAAGAGAGTTGGAACATGTCGATTTTCTTTTTTCTTTTTTTTTGTTAGGGCTGCTGAAGAAATTTTCCATTTCTTATCACAATAAACTGTACAAGGAAACACATCTTATGGTGGGCAGCTCTGTGCTTTAATGTCATAGGTTGTGATTGAAGCTCACCTGCACCCAATGACCTCAGACTGGAGTGGATTCTTTTTTTAATTCAGCATGATGGGGGGGGGGGGAATAAAGAAGGAAAGAACAGACCTTCTTGACACAAGTAACCCTCCAGGGGTTGATTGACACAGTGAACACAAAGATGTAAAGACAAGAAAAGGAATGAGGAATCCTCGAAGTGATGTTTTCAAGACAGATGCAGGTATCGACTATTATAATTCCTGCGCACATCTGTTCTCTTTTAGCAGGTTCTTCCCATTGTCAAAAGTTAACTAAATTAAAGCCCTTATTTACACGGCAGAATCTTGAGTGGATAATCCATGCATTTGTTACCAGTCAGCTGGATTACGGTAATGCACCGTATGTGGTGGTTAGCGTGTTGCTCGTCTGCAGATGATTCAAAACGCTGTTGCACACCTTTTACCTGGAACAGAGAAAACCAACCACATTTCACCCATTTTAGCTTCACTGCACTGGCTGCCTCTACATTTTAAGATCCATAAATGGTCTAGCCTTCCCCTACCTTTCTGAGCTGCTACGTCTGTACACGCTTTCATCCTTTCAGGTCAGCTGATGAGCAGCTTTGAGCGTTCCTAAAACAAATATTAAGCTCAGAGGACATCGGGCTTTTGCAACCATCACACCAAAAATGTGGAATTCTCTGCCCTTGCTGGCTAGATGTCTCTTTCTGTTTTTAAGAGCTGTCTTAAAACCCATCTCTTCTCCTTGGCCTTTGGCACCATAATATTGACTGTTTTAGCCGTTTTTATTTGGGTCATTTCGGTCTAATCAGACCTTCATAAGGGCAGACGATCTGACAATCTGTCTGTCCTGATGAAGGTCTGATTAGACCGAAACGTCGCAATAAAAAGCTACTTCTTTTTGCAAGTCCTACAGTGTCCTGATCCTCTTCTTTGGTAATTATATCACAGATATCCTTTTTTATTTTTATGTTTTATGAAAGTTTTGGTTCATGTTTTATGTCTTTTCCTTTTATTTACTTGCTGTACAGCACTTTGGTCTACTGTAGCGCATTTAAAAGCGTAGTTTAGTGTTTTTTGTTTACAGCACTTCATAAATAAATTTGGTATGGTCTTAATCTGAACAGATTTTAAGAAGCACTTGTGTTTTCTAAATGTCTGCATAACTTAGCCCTTTTTTTGCATTTGCACACATCGTTTTCTACCAATGCACAAACTTGAAATTCTTTGGCAATTTTTTCATACTGGGTTGTTTTTTATATACAAATAGCAACTCTGCAATTATTTGTGAGCATTAGCTTAAGCTCAAAATCAAACATACTCTGAGTCCATGGTCTCTGCGCTTTTGGGGTACTGAGAGACTTTCTCTCAGCTGACTTGCATTTTGCCTGAGTTCTTTGTGAGGAGGTCAATTCAAGGATGTTGCCGAAGTGAGACACTCATTCATGCTGCTATAGAACCAGGGTCATTCAAATAATTAAAAGGTTTTAGATGTGTTGCTATGAAAGCATATGTCTGAAACTATTGAAGTGCACGTCTGGAAAGAGATTGGTTTATATATATATTTTTGTTTATTTTCAATTTCATGTTGAAATGTATTCCAGTGTCAAGCCTGAACTAATGTAGTTAGTTCGGCTGGGTGACTAGATCACCTGATAATGTTAATACCAGTAATGACCAGTGTCAGTGAACAACCAGTCTACTAATATTTGCTTCCTGCTGCAAACTTGACAATAAATGGTTGCTAAATCAACACATGTTTTCCTGGCAGACCCTGTGGTATCTGTGCTTTAGGATCTAAAAATAGTTTTGGCCTTGAGAATTGAGAATAATTTATCATTTTGTCTACTAAATAATACACATTTTGTTTTGAGTATGAAAGGGATTATTTGTGTTGCATTGGGAGTTGAATGTAACTTTGTTTACTTTAGTCAGAAGAATTATTTGCCATATCTCATTAATAATAATATGCTGTGTGTGTATGTGTGTTTTGGTATCTGGCATACACAAGCCACCTTTATTTCAAAGCACAGTAAGCCAAGTATCTGCATCTCAAATGTATTTTGTCTCTGACTCAGGTGATTGTGCAAGTCTTTGTTATAGGCTGTTGTCCTTGAATGGGTTCACACATGACATTCATAGTAGCTTAGAAAACAGTGGTGTGGCCTCTAGGTGGTGGAGACTACAGTTCCCTTAAACATGACATCCTATGCTTCCCCATTTTTTGAAAAGTTAGTTGGCTTCAACAGCTGCAGTTTTTGTGTCACCATATAAGCCTCCCATCTACTGGATAGTGACACTATTGTAGGATGAAAGCTGATGTAAATTAAACCACTTCCCCCAACCATCCTGAGAAAGGTATGAGAGAATGCTCTTCCATCACCTCTCTAACCCAGAGTCAGTGATCTCTTTCTTTGTATCTTGGTTCTTTAGCAAGATACTGCACTCCACTGTAACTTAACTCTTCTTCAGTGTGTTCGACATGACAGTGTCCTCTGTGTCTCACGGCTCTGGGTTGTCCTGAGCTATTGAACAGTTTTTGTAACAAGGCTGATTATGGTTTATTCTCTGTCCATAGCTACATCAGGGGACTCCTACCTGAAACTGCTGTCTGATGTTTCCCAAACGGTAAAAGGCCAAGGCACTATTGCCTGGGTCAACTGTGGGTAAGTAATAAGACGTATTTAACAAAACATTTTCTTGCAAACTTTTCATACCTCCAAGACTCCCTGCCTTCACAGCCACTTTTGCCAAGGGAATTGTCTGACATCCTTTGAAAGAGCAGAGTGATTTACTTACCCTAATACTGTCTGCTGCCATCCATCGACACAATTTATCTCTTTCACTGAGCTGTAAATGGCTCTGTTCCACTAGTTTTATTGCAAAGGTACAATGAGACAGTTGACAACTCACTCAGTGCAGTATAAGTAAAAGGGAGACGCTTCCTCTCTCTTGGTTGCATGAAAGTTTTCTGTAAGGTATGCTCTGTATTGGGGTTCGTAAAGTCAGTTGAGATACCAAAAATGGTAACCCAAACACTCACTTCAATTTGAAAATACTTTAATGATCCCTAAAGGGATATTCAGTTGTTGCAGTAGTCGTTCAGAGATTCATTATAGATGTTTATTGCTGTGTTCAGGAAATATCTCCTGCAGCAATCTGTGTTGCAGCATATCTGAAGAAGCCTGTAACTGAAGACACTCTGTAGCTGAATTCAGTGGGTTGTGTCAGGATGCTCAGGGTTGTCTATGATGTTTTTCACTTTGTGCAAAGGAGGATACTTCATAATCAGCTCCAGAGGCTCCAACAGTTCCCAAAACAGAGCCAGCCTTCTTCATCAGTTTGTTCAGTTTCTTTAAATCACTGGCTCTGATGCTGCTCCCCTAACAAGTGACTGCAGATAAGATTGAACTCTCCACAACAGACTTATAGAAGATATGTAACATCTTGCTGCAAACACTGAAGGTCCTAAGCTTCCAGATGACTCCTGTATCTTCTGGAGTTTCTTTTGTAGTTAAGCAGCATTGGAGAAATCAAAGGACACAATCCTCCTCCACGATCCTTGAAGTAGGTGTTTGATGGCATCTTCAACTCCAACCCCATGATTATAAGAAAATTTCAGTGGAACGTGAATGGTGCTTGTTTGCTTACTCGTGGAGCAATAAAAGTCTTTCCAGAACTTTCGTGATGTGGGGTGTTACGGCTACAGCTTTATAGGTATTAGGAGAAGATGTATGAGATCTTTTTGTTACTGGAACAAAGCAGGATGTCTTCCACAGCACCATAACTTTCTCCTGGCTCAGACTGAGGTTGAAGAGGTTCTGTAGAATTCCACGTAGTTGGTCAGCACAGGCTTTCAGGACACTGGGGACTGACACTATCTGGACCTGCAGCCTTGTTCCTGTTCAATCTCTCCAGCTGCCTCTTCAACTGATTGCTAGAGACAGAAGGGGGAGGTGGTTGGGGGCTCAGCATTTCCTGAGGTGATTGTGGACAATAATGAAGCAGCAACAAGATGCATGACTGAGGTAGAAGATGAGACAGCTGAGATGTACAGTAACAGTGAAGCTGTGGGTCAAAGGAGTTGGGAGGTCTGTTTAGCTGGGTGGAGGAGAGGAGGATGTTGAGCATGTTTCTGAACTGAACCCATTGAAGAATGTCTTCAGTTCATTTGCTCTGTCCAGTCGTCCATCTATCTGATCCTCATCCTGCTTGAAGCCTGTGGTCTTTTTCATCCCTGACCACACATCTCTTGCATTGTTCTGCTGGAGTTTGTTCTCCAGCGTTCTCCTCTACAAATCCATGTTGTCTCTAATCTTGACCCTCATTTGTTTTTGTACTGACTGTTGTTATTCCCTGCATCCCTCCTTGAAGGCACTTTTTCTTTCTTATTAAGAAGCTCTTTCAAGTCACTGGTGATCCAGGGTTTATTTCTGGGAAAGCACCTCACTGTGCCTGTGAGGATGGTTGTCACAGAAGTTGTTATAGTCAGTCACACACTCAGTCATGGCATTGATGTCATCTCCATGTGGCTCACAGAGTGCATCCCAGTCTGCAGCCTCAAAACACCCCTACAGAGTTTCTTCAGCTTCCTGTGATGACCTCCTATCAGTGGTTTTTGGTCACAGGTTGCCTCTGGGCAATGGGTTTATAGGTTAAGGAGAGAAAGACCAGATTATGATCCACCTTGCCAAGAGCAGGTCATGCAGAGCAGCTGTATGGCATCTGTCTAAAACAAATGCAACATTTTGTTTTCTCTGGTGGAGCATTTGATAAACTGTTGAAATCTTGGAAATGTGTCAGAGAGACATGGTTAAAGTGACTGGTGATGGTCAGGGAAAGCGTTGGGCTGTTGTGTCTGTAACTTGGCAATGACAGAGCTGATGACATCAGACACTGTCGGCTCCAGCTAATGGCGGGATGTAAGCTGTCACCATAATAGCACTGGTGAATTCTGCTTTTTCCTCTCCTCTTCAAATCTCTGTCTGCTCGTATTGTCAGAAAGCAGGACAGAGAGGTTGAGGTTGGGGATATGCTCCTGCAGCCACATCTGGGTGAAGCACACAGCATTGCCAGAACTCCAAATTTGTCCTCGTCAGCGCTTCAAGTTTAACCATTTTATTAGCAACAGATCTCAGTCATCTTTATGATGGAGGGAAGAGCTGCTTTGAACTTCCTCTTTCTCTCTCTCTGTTTTGCTTCTGTTCTACATCCACAACATCTCAGTCTGAATATAATTTGGCTTCTTAACACCTCGATGAGTTGCTCCCGCTTGTAGATGACTCTCGTTGCTATGGTTACTCATTATAACAGGTGGTTCAAAAATGAAAAAGTAACCAAGGAAATCCCTCAAGCAACACAACATTCAAACTGGAATGAAAAATAATTAAAAAACCAATGCAGTCTATGAACAAGACTTTGCAGAAACAACTCAAAAATACACAAAACCAAACAAAAAAAAGACAGATCTACTGCAGCGAGCTGCCATTTTGAGTGGTGCTATTCTTGAATGTAAATATCAACCGTGTTTTCACAGTCATCACACCTTTTGCTTTGAAAGGCACACAACTGAAATGCTAAATGATAGCTATTCCTGGGAAACAACCAAGAATAGTTTTCTTAAAACAGGCATTGTGAAATGGAATAATCCACCTTTGACATCCCAGCATGTGTCTTTCTGTGTTTATCCATGTTAGAAGAACAGGTGTAAGAAAAAGGAAAAGAAAACATTCGAAACAGTCTGAAGGAACTGCACTGGTGCCCATTTTTCAGTGGAAAAGCACTCCATGATGGATATCTCTTAAGTGTGTTCTTTTTGATACACCCACTGACCTTCTGTGGAGAGACTGATGTATCATCTCCTTCTTTCCAAACCAGCAACTCCAGAACTGTAGAGTATGCTAATGCTTAACAGAGATTCATGCTGGGCCAGATTCCCACAAGGGGAGCTACAGTGAACCAGGTTTATCACTGTAGGACACATGGATTCACTGCCAGGCTCTGTAGCAATGCATTGTGCGATTTGGCATATTTCACTGCAATCTTAAATGGACTGGTTCCAAATCAAAGCGCCAGCTGAGAGCTCATGGTGAACAGAGAGATGAGGAGAGTAAAGTGCATATAACAGCGTGAGAACTGTCAGTTCTGCCAAGAAAGAGAGCCACCAAGGCCAGAATGACACACTTTGAACAGATGAGAGCAACCTGAGTGTTGGCCAACTGGGTTCCACCAGTGGGATGAATCTCATGATCTCATACAGGAAGAGAGAAAAGGACTGGACAACCCCTTTTCCATTCCACTGGAAATACAGTAAAGATATACAGTCTCGTCTGGAGTCTTGATTGTAGAGCTTCACCCTGTTAGCATGATGTATGATTAATTATTTTACCCCCCAACCCCCCATCCCGAGCAGTTTTTCTCTAGTTGTAAAGATGTCACTTGCTCAGCTGCCTTGTTGCATCGAGTATTCAAGTAGTGTGATATCTTGGTAACACGAAGAGCAGTTAGACAGTAAAGTAACAACATGAAGAAACAATTGCCATGGATTTTTACCCTAAGCAACCCTCTTTACATCATTACATATGATTAACAAGTTCACTTGGGAACATAGAAGCAAAGAAGATATTATTTACGCTGTTGCAGTGATGTTATTATTTTGGATGAGTAACATTATATTGAAATGAATATTATGTCTGAATGATAATTTTGTCTGCAGCAAAGGACTGTACTTCAAATTCATAGGTGCATTTGGACACTAAGCTGCAAAACACTGGTGATGCAGCAGCTCCAAATGGTGACTACAAACAGTGGTTTACAGTTTACAGTGGACAGTCACAAGCCTGTTGCTGGGCGATGAATCAGTGGAGATGATACCAATGTAAAATTCAGTTCACTTCAATTAAAAAATAGTTTATTAATTCCCAAAGGGAAATCTATGCTGTGATGTTAGAGCCATTACATATTAGAAGGAGATGTACTCTGAAGACATAACCAAAGTGTGTGAGGAACTGCAAAGGTATGTTCATTTTTAGAAAAGCTAGCAGTTGGACACAGGACCCTGATCTTGAATCAGGTGATTGCACGTCCTCTCCAAATAGGTTGCATCTGCTCCTGTTGTGTCCTTACTGCTGCCATCTGCCACGATAAGTCAACCTAAAATGACATCATAAACACGTTTTCTTTAACTGAAATTCTTCTTCACAACATGTGTACAGATTTTTTTTTTTAAATATGGGGTTGTTTTTACCTATTTTTTTGTATTTTGAAATGTAAAACTTGGGTAATTAATTTTCATTTGACTTCTGTATTTATCTTGCTGCCCATCTATTTCTCTGAATTTGGTTGCATATGACCTTTTCTCCAGGAAATTATTTTGTTCATCTTTCTCTAAATTATTGCTTATTTTCCATGCTCTTTAATATAGAGGGTTGAGATTACTTCATGCATTCATACAGTGCCACATCACAGCAAGTGTTAAGCATGTAGGTGGCTTGATACATATTTATTTCCTCTCCACACTGTGTGTGTGTGTGTGTGTGTGTGTGTGTGTGTGTGCGTGTGCCTTTGTGTGAGAGAATGTGTACGTGTATGCATAATGTGATCAACAGTTCATCTGCAATGAGATATATTTTTGCATGCTGATAGCTGCATAAAAAACTGCAGAAGCAGTTGGACTGATTTCTTGCAAAGTTGATGGAAATAAACAGTAATAAATTCATAACACAAGCAATGTTTCTATAGATAACAGTATGATAAATGTAATAGTATCTGTGTTACGTAAGATTGAAAAACCCAAACAAACAAACAAAAAAAAACAAAACAGTTCAAATGAGTCACTATAATGAGATAAGAATGCCGGTGGAAAATTCCTCCATTTCTGTTTGCATAACTGGTGATTCCTAAGTCTCTTTTATGCTGAAATTTCTTTCTGTACAGGCTGTGGTTTTTATTTTTAATTAAATTATTGTATTAAATATTAAGCTTGTCTTTCACAAGATGAAAGCTTGGATGCTTTTTTTCCCCTCCCCTACTTTGCTCAATATTTTTTTTTTATTATTATTTTCATTTCAAATTCAGATTGATTTTACGATTGCACTTGCTGTGCTTTGCTCCATCTCTCAGAGATTCAGAGGGCCGGAAACTCTGTAAGAAACTGAAGGTAGACCCAAGTTCCAAACATGGAGGTGCAGAGCTGCTGCATTACAAGTGAGTGACCACACATTCAGCTGGCTGTCGGACACATGTCCACACATCACTGATGCACCGGGAAAGCAATACCATTTCTGCAGCTACTTGCACTACCGTTCACTTATATCTGGTGGTGTGTGTATTGTGTCGTTTGTGTTGTGCAGAGATGGGACATTCCACACAGAGTACAACAGGCCTGCTACCTTAAAGGTGAGTGCTTAACTGCATGCATGAACAGTTTTCTCCTAAGCACATGACTCTGCTTGCCAGCCAAATTGTGGCCCTTGTAATCAACTGTTGGAAGTTTAAGTAGGCTTAGAGATACTTTGACATCTTATTTAAGGCAGAATATTTGAGTTGAGTCAAGTTAAAATGGAGTGTAGGCCTTAGGAAGGGGCCATGCTTTGATTTAGAAGCTGCCACCTAAATGGCATACATGGATTACATTCAGGTGTCACATTTTCTGATGCTGCTGTTAGTTCTGCCATTAATAGTTAACAGCTCACTAAAATACTAAAATATAATATAAAATCTAAACCTTAAAAGTTCTTAAGAGTAAAAGTTTTGGATATTTAAAAAAAATATATTATTCTCCAGAAATATGAGAACTGGAAGTCTTTATTTTATGGTGAGGATCCTATAATTCTATGGTAGTCATTTGCTTTTCCTTTTATGACATGGAAGTGCATCTGAAACAATAAAACACCAACAGTCTCCGTTTAACATTTCAAAAAAGTGCAGATAATTACTTCCGATTAATTAAATGATCTGCCTGTATCCGCAACATTGTTATTGCATTGCAGAGTGAAGTATTTCTTGCTCTTACCTCCACAGACACGTTTGGTGTAAATGTAGAAAGCCATTAGTAAGCCTATTACATGACACTATGAATATAAAAATTAAAGAACAAGGTGGTAGTTAATGGCAGTACTTGCCTTTATTTAAACACACTTGTCGCAGATTACTCATTCTGACTTGTCCCTTTTTTCTTTTCCCTTTCTTCAGTCTATGGTAGCATTTTTAAAAGACCCATCAGGGCCACCTCTGTGGGAGGAGAACCCTGAGGCAAAAGATGTTGTTCACGTTGAAACAGAAAGAGTAAGTACCAACGCAAACAAATTTTTAGGATTTGAGTGAATTATGACGAAACGTCTGCTGCACCGTAAAATAAATTGACACCGTTAACGTTGATATACAGTTAGTGATCACTGAAAGCAGTTGATGCAGTGCAGCGTTTATCTCTCGTCACATTGCCTTTCCAGAGCTCGATTAGCTCCTGAAGAACATAGTGTCCATCTCTGCAATTAAACTGAATATATAAAAACAACTTGTTCGGGCTTTATTATCAAAGAGCTGCTCAGTGTACAGTAGTTGTACCTGCTCAGCCAGATCCTTACAGAAGTTACCAGTTAGGTGGTACTGCTGCCAATATCCTCATAATATATTCACTTCCAGCCTGACAGCTGAAAACACTCATAAGCAGAGTGTTGCAACTTCAACAAAGCCCTGTAATTTAATGAGCCGTTAGCTTGACCTTGGGGCTTGTTGAAGATGTCAGCAAAAGACTGCTAAATGTAACTGAAAACACAAAAATAATGGTCTACCTTTCTGTTTTAAATATATGTCTGCTAAACAGAGAGGTACAAACTATTGTTTGTGATCAGCACTACTGTATTGTGGTGCTGTTTTTTTTTCTTTCTTTTAATTAAGCATTTACACCTATAATAGTTTTGTCGTGTGCATGTTTACATAACATAGAAATAATATTTGAAGCGTCTGTCATGTTGTAAAAGCAATTAAACTCCATCATCCTCTTGGGGTCTCTCTTACTCTGAAAGGATTTCAGGAAGCTGCTGAAGAAAGAGGAGAGGCCAGTCCTCATGATGTTCTACGCTCCCTGTGAGTTTTCGTTGTTACTGTTTGTCACGATCAGCAGCTGGAACAAGCGGTTCTTGTTTTGTTACAACGTTTGAGCCTTTTGTGATCAGAGAACGGGTCTGCCTGGGGAGAAAAAAAAGAGTAATTTCCAAAGATTTTAAGTGAATATACTTTATATGTATATAATACCCCGTTTGAAGAGCAAGAATGCAATACCTCTAAATCAAAGTCGTGCTTTAAAGTTAATTCTTCATTGAGATTTCTAAATATAACACTTTCTCATCTTAAAGTATAATACTGTACATTTATTATGATCAAGAGGACCACAGTTGAAGGCTTTTTTAATAAAGCTAAGAATTTATTTTAGTAATTACTCAATATTTCTAAACTAACAGAACACTATTAAACTGCCCATCAGTTGCATCTAATTCTCAAAGTGGCACCTTTTTATTGCATAAAGACATTTACACACAAAGATGTTCAGTTTGTAAAGATGTTAAACAGACTTTCGCGATTGTTTAATCAGCTTTCATGTATTTGTTGATGCTTGTTGCAGGGTGCGGGGTTTGTAAGAGAATGCAGCCCATTTTTCAACAAGCAGCCACAGAAACAAAAGGAAAGTATGTAAGTATACGTATGCTCTTCACTTTCTTATTGCATTGTGTGTTCTCTCTTAAATTTAATAAGCTGTATGTGCCTAGATGGTTGTTTGTATGGGGAGAACAAAGTATATCTTTTTAAAGCATTGCTTCTCAGTCCAGGTACTCGGTGGATACGTCTGTTAATGACATATTAATTTGAATGCATCCTCAGTTTGATGATTCATCTGACCAAAATCACATAAACTGACAGCAGACAAGACTCTTAACGACCCACAGAAATTACAGCTCCCAAATCTCCATCTGTCAGTTAAAACTGCTGAATTCCTTTCCTTTTTTTTCCCTTAGTAGAAGGTGAAGCATCTTCAAGATCTTCCAGTTATCCTTTGATTGGACGATGAGAGCTCCATCTTCCCCACCATAGCTTCTATAGAATTTCTCCCTTCCTGTTGTTTAAATTGAAATTTAGTAGTTTCCTTCTTATGATTACTAACCTTCTGTGATGTTTGATGTCCTTTCTATTTATCATAAGGTGTTGGCTGGAATGAATGTGCACCCAAGTGAGTTTGACGGCCTCAAGCAGGAGTACAGCGTCAAAGGCTACCCAACCTTCTGCTACTTTGAGTAAGTTGATTCATCTCATCAGTCTCACTTTAGGCTTATCCCTCACTTCCAAGGCGCACAACATCTGAGGAGGACTACTTCAAATAAAAAATGTAGTGTAAAACTTTCAAATGCCAAGAGACATGATGACAGCAGATCTATTCCTTGCAAAATGTTTAATGTTGTTTGTGCCAGGTGTAATGAAAGCTGGGATTCTGATTCTGAAGTGTAAACTGACAGAAAGGTGTGGATCCAGAGCGGTACTGTCAGATAGATGAACACATGGTCCCTGTTGTATGGTTGTAGAAGAAAATATAGTAGCTAAAGCTTGGACAACCTACTCCAAATTTATGTTACAGTACATTATCAGGTGTAACACATAAAATGAGCCCAAAGTCCTAAAGTCGGCGATAAAGCTGTCTTTTAAGATTTTAAATGAGATTAGTGTCACAGTTTTCTACATTTTAGTTCTTGCATTTCCCTTTTTAAAATTGCAGAAGTCTGGACCCACCACAAAAACTCTGTTTAATTTTTGGAGTGGACTAATGAAGTCAAGCTAGAATATGTTGACTGCATCACTTCTCCCAGGGTTCAGTGGAGGGATCGCTCTGTCTTGCTTTGGACTGATGTTGTGTCGGGTGCCATGGAGAACACTTCACTGTAGCAGACAGACAAAAGAAATATATGTGTGTATATGTACATACACACACTTATCTATGTTTGAGGACCGAAAAGGGTCAAACAGTGGCATTCTAGATATGTGGTATGCATCTGTTAGATTACTGTGCTGTGTATTCCTCCTGCACTAGCTTTATCATCCCTATTTCCATATTAAACTCTCTTTCATTCTTCTGGCCTTTTAATTAGGCTGGGACTGATTAATTGCCTATGTATTTAGTAATTGTGTGAGCTCTTGCTCTCTTCCTGTACATGAACACTAGCCTCATGTGTGCTTGCATGGGTGTACCGCGTGTATACTGGTATATGTGCATGCCTGAGCACTTGTGTGCCGCAGAGCTAGAAGCCAGTCTGTTAGCTGGGAGCAGATTACTGTCAACGCAAGGCTATCGAATGACCATCCCTGCCCATTGGCCTCAGTAATGAGCCCCTCACTGATAAACAGCAGCTAATCACTGCTGGGTAAATCAGCACCAGCAGCGTTGAGAGTTATCTCACTATTGCACCTGCTGTAAGACCAAGTTTTCAAGGTCTTACATTTTTAGTTCGGTGGATTAAGAAAGCTGAAGCACAACACTTGAGTTCAATAAATAAAGTTAGTGAAACAATTTCAGCCTCTTTTAGCAAAGAAAAAAGAATTGACAGTGAAGACTATCAACCAATTGTTTTTTATTTCAGTTTTGTAAAAACGTATTTTAATTTATATGTTTGCAGCATAAGAGATCTAAGGAATGTGTCATGTATATCATTTATTGAATTGCCAGAAATCACTCCCTTGTTGAAGGTAATCCAATTACAATGCAAGGTTTAAGCGCCAGTACATAATACATATCATAACATATTCATAAAAATAATGCATATATTAACATATGTTAATACATAATCATGTATTAACAGTATTGGTCAATATCATCGTCATCACCATCCTCTGCGTTTGCAGATCTGCTGGCCTGGTAGCTGTGACACAGAGCATTGGGCTATGTCGCCTTGTCCCAGCCTTCACGTAATAATGAAGAATCAAACTGATAGACTTGTTCCTGTGAAGAAAATCTGCTTATGTTGATTTAAGAGATGCATCTAGCTTATTTTGTTCCTTATAAGCGCTTTAAAACTTAATGTAAGCATAGGAAAGAGGGAAGTGTATCACTTATGGTTATGCTCTTCATTAGAGCTTATGGCAATTATAAAAGAAAAGAAAATGAATTTGGTTTTGGAGTGTTCTGGAGAATCTTTTTTATTTTTTATTTAGCCATTGTGCATGATCTGGATTAGATGACTAGAGTTAGATCACTGAAAAGCACTGTGGTTGTTCCCTTCTCTTCAGGGCCTTTACGCGGGAAAGAATTAAATGTAATTATGGGGTTGTAAGAATCTTAATAATCACATGTCTTCAACGACATGACCAGACGAAGACATGTGCACAATCAGGTTGCAGGCTCTGGCCTGGAGGGAGATGAGCTGTCTCTCTCACAGCTCCAGGGCTTTGTTATGTGTCAATAAGATACTGCAGTCCTTGGAGATCTTTATATAATCTTTGTGCTTATGCTTCAATTCATTGTGATTTCCTATTTTGAGAGCATTGACCATGACCATGATCAGCAGTTTGCTGTCTGGCCTCCTGCATTTCAATGGAAGAAAAACCTTGAATGAAAAATGAAATGAAAACTTGAGAACTTCATGTCTTTACTTAAAGATACAGTTACAGAGACATGGATAGATATGAAAACTATATTTTGCATCAACAGACACTCTTCTGGAAGATCCAGAAGGCTTTTATAGCTAATTGATTTATTTATTTTATTTTATTTTACTCAAATCAAATTTTGTTAAGGTGTCAAACTAAGCACCAAGATAAGATGCAGATGTGTTGCATGGTTTTGTGGTTTAGTAACAGAGGAAACCTGGACTGCAGATGGTGTTTCAGCCAGTTTAGTAGTTGTGTTCTCTGTGAAAAAGAACATGTTACATGATTAAGAATAATGTTGTCTTATGAAGTTTTGTTTGTGTTCAGGATTTCCAGAGTTTCATCAGGGCTCATTGATGCAGCAAAATAGCATTTAAACGTTATTATTAATGAATAAGCCAATTATGACATCCAGCTTCTTCTGCTAACGAGCTCGCTAAATGTTATTCCTTCATTATGAAGATGATGACGTTCTTTTTGATATATTTTTTTTCAACTCATAATGAATACCTATTTTCAATTTTGCCTTTTTTTTTCCCAATACTGTTGGTGATGCTTGTTTCATTGATTAGTCATTCAAATCAAAAAAAGATTGTTGAAACTTAATAATCATATTAATGTAGGGTCTTCTGTTTACTAATCTCCTTCTTACGGTCTTCTGCCTCTTAGGAAGGGAAGGTTCCTTTATCACTACGAAAACTACGGAGCTACATCCAAGGATATCTCAGACTGGCTGAAGAAGTGAGTATCTCAACATCATACATTCATGCATGCATTCATTCATTCATGCATCCATTCATTCATGCATCCATTCATTCATGCATGCATTCATTCATGCATGCATGCTTTCATTCATGCATTTATTTATTTATTTATTTCCCCCCACACTGGATGTCTCAGGCTTTTTGTTTGTTTGTTTTTAAAGTGGTTGCTTAAAAAAAAAAAGTTTAATAAAGTTTATGAAGAAAAAAAAAAAGATGATGTAATGTATAAATTCCAACATCAAAAAAAAAGAAGTTGTTTGTACCTCCAACCTGAAATTTCTGGTCTCTCCTTTTTCCCCTTTACTCTGCTCTTCATCAAACCTTGTCTGGCCTCTCATCACACTGATTTACTTTACCCCACAGTGTCATCCGTCTACACACGATTTGTTCGTCTCTCATTTTTCTTCCTCACCTTGACTCACGGTGTCTGCCAGTAACTGCCTGTCTCTAGCTGTCTGTAGCTGTCAGAAAAGCCAGTACTGTCCACAAGGCTGCAGCCAGAGGGCACAGAGCAAGGATTTCACAGCTATTACAGGAAATGGAGCAAGACAGGCAGAAGATGTATTTCAGCTACAGACTTTTTAGCTCGTTGGCATAACAACTCCCTATCCAATCCTAAGCTTTTACTGCCCTGCTTATTTGGGGCCAAGCAGTATCATTTAAAGGAGGTTGAAAGGCTGAATAGTTTCTGTGTTGTAACTGAACAATAATCCTAAGTATAATTATGCTTAATACCATTGTAAAAATGTGATCAACAGTGCCTGACTTGAGTTTGGCAAACATGTTTTTCTAGTTTTATTTCCCCTCTTACTCTCTAGTAACTAATAAAACTGACTACTTTCACATGAATGGATTGAACCAGGGTGACTAAATTTAGATTACTTCTGAATGAATGAATGATTTCCATATCGCAAAAAGATGGATGACCAGTTTATTGAAAGCCATCACATATGCAGCTGATATTCTGGTTTTTTTTTTAGTGATTTATTTGCTTACTCTTTATCATCTAGAGATGCTGCAGATGAGAAGAAAGATGGGAATTGTTTTAATTTTGCAAAATCTTGCCCCATTTTATTAGTGTGCCTTTGACAACCTAAGAATATTAAAACTTTCCTGTTTAGCCACAGCGGTGCATCATTTTCAAACTGGCATATTTAGTAAGAATGATAAATACAAGCAATATAAAGTACAACAACAAGTTCACCATATCACATGGGACAAGTACAAAACACTATAATTGATCTGAATCAGAGCTAATAATCTCTATTCTCATCCATTCATCCATATTGATTTAGTTATTTTTCACATAGAACCCTCTTTTTCAGACACTCAAATGTAACTTTGGGGCAGCCATGGTTTAATTACTTGAGAGTGGTCATCCATCAGTCCTGATTTCTAATTCTTCCACCCTTTGAAGTGGGGGAAGACACTAAACCCGACTTTGCTGTTGTGGTCATCACTTTAAAAGTGTTTGTACGAGGGAGAGAAGTGCTGCAGATCTAGAAAGTGAATGCAGAATAAAGGCTTGATCATGCTCTTGCAACTGCTATGCATTTGTGCTTCACAAATGCACGTGTACATCTGACGGTATGTTGCTGTTATTTGAGTGCAATATGAGAAATACGTGGAGCCTCTGGCTTTGTTCAGCTTTTTTTACCCTTTCAGCTTGTTTGTGGCCAAAAATGTCCACCAACATTCTGAGCTTGTCATTATTTTTTTATTTTTTTCTTCTTTTTTCTATGATTTTTTACAAATTTTACTGCATCAAGTTTTTTAATCAACATCAATTCTTTCCAAAGAACACCCTGATTCTTTAATTTTTAGTCCAGGTTATAAAAAGCAAAATTTCATTTAGATTCTGAAATTTAACCCTTGAAATGTCAATTATATCACCTAGTCCCAATGATTTATAGGGGGGCACATAAATTCTCTATTTTGTTACTAAATGATACATGCTACTTAATTTATGTTTTAATAGTGATTGCTGCAACTAATAACCAACATTACAAACTAATGTTCAAGTGTAGAGTTTAGAATGAAAGCCATTTTACCTACATTGTATGATTTAATGCTAAAAAATATAGTTTTCATTTGAACAAAAGTGCCAAGTATTACAATTGGATATAAACAGTATATCTTTAATATCTTTAAAGATCTGAAGTTAGAAATTGAAAGGTCAGAACACAGTGCAGACACTTGGGAAATTTAATTTCATTTGCATTAACGGAGCTAAAATGGTCAAAAAGAGTGGAGTGAAGTGGACACGAATGGCCTGGATATCTGCATCAGAATCATCTGCCACTTGAGTGGACCTCTGGATCAGAGAGGAGCTTTGTTGCTGTCAAAGGACAAGCTGAATTCTGTTTCTTGCTGCTCTTCTCATTTCTGGTGTTTTGTCTGCTAAAATACAATTTCCACCCCAACAGAGAAAACGACAAACTATCAGCAACATTTGGCATTACGTCTCATCTGCTGTTTCATTGATCCCGTTTATATAATCTAACCATCCTCTGAGACGCAGGATGATGTCAAAGGAAACTGAAGTGAGCAGCTTAATGCTGTTTTTCAGCAAACTTTGGTAACCAGTAAAATCAGGTCCCAGTACATCAACAAGCCATCAAGTCCACATTAGGAGGAAGCAGTCAGGTTTAGGTGACTGTGGGTTTACTTTACATAAGAGACTATTCATTTATTATTATTTATAGCTTGTTTCCTTTCAGTCTTTCTTGCTTTTTGGTTTATGTTTGGATCAAAACAAACTGTTATGTTTGATGTTAACACAACATCATTCTTTTGGCTGATAATACAGTTTAATCACTGTGAACATTAGATCAGAAGTGCTTAGATGACACATATCTACATATTTTATGTAAAAATGCACACATTTTTCTTTAGAAACTAGGTCTCTTTTTGATGCTGTAGGATGTTTTGTTCTTGAAAAATATATATATATTCGTCAGTAGGTTCTGTCATAGACTTGAGATGCACAGACCAAATTAATAGATTTTTGTTTTGTTTTTTTGCAAAATGATGCAGAAAAAAAGCCTCCTTGACTGAGCTTTTTTTACTATAGTGTGAGTGAGGGCACTGTAAAAGTACCGGTA
>JBAMYA010057318.1:0-29415 GCA_037176975.1 Arrhamphus sclerolepis | reverse complement strand
CCAAACATTACAGAGACCCCACAGCCAGTTCAGAGCCCTTTCACATCTCTGCAGATTCCTCATCAGGAAAGGGAACGGAGAATCTTTGTCTCAGACTTTCTTCATAATGGTGTCGCACAACAACACAGCCTTTAGTTATGTTTCCGTGGTGACGGCTTACACAACGCATTGCTAAATCACCATAACAACAAACCAAAAAAGGAGCATCGGGAAAAACATTTGCTCACAAGCAAGAAGAGGATGGAAGCACAATGTCTTTTCATTGATGGTTAAAAAGAGATTTTTAAAAAAAACAAAAACAAAAATTTCATATTTATTCTTCATGTGGTAGAAAAACTAGAAGAAGTAAAGACTTAGAGCTAAATAAACAACTTTGCAAACATCTGTGAACCACAGAGAAACAATGATGTTGAAAGGAGAGCTGTGGACAGAAAGCGCTGCAGGTTTTCTTCAACTTTGTCAGTTTTATTCTGGTCTTCAGGCCGATGAAAAGAAAGCAAGTGAAGGTGTGAGGAAGTGCATTTAAGAGGCAGTTTTAACAGAAAGAAGGCTGAGGCCCGATCAGATCTAAAGCGAACTAGAAAGTGGGTCCTTTTTCCAATAAACTCCCAACGTGAAAGCAGAGAGCTGAGAAACTTTCCTCTTGGTTGACTTCAAGAGGACTTCAGTTTAATTCACTGACATTTAGAAATCTTTAGCCAAAACAAGGTGCATCATCATTAGCATGAACACAGGGGGTGGTAATATAGTTGTTGTTTTTTTTAACCTTTTAAATGCACTTTAAAAAATAATGTTAAAGTCACTTTGCACATAACCATGAAAACTACTGGCTAAAAAATGTTTTAATTTTCATTTCAAACTATTTTTGTTTCTGTTTTTATAAAACAAGCATTAGTCCTAATCATAAAAAATCAAATACTGTTTTTAACCTTCAAATTTCAAGTTTTTGTCATGATGCAACTCCAGTGTATGGTCTAAAAAAAGTTATGAAAACATTATTTTCAGTGTACAGGATGCAAACTGGATTTTAATTGCTCTAATCAGCATCAGTCTTTATCATGCTTATCAAAAAACGGATCACAATTATTGATTTGAACGGATTTCAACATGCACGTTTTTGTATGCAGGGTATATTAGAGACTATTACTTACAATATTCTAAAATGAAAAATACATTAAAAAAAATACAAAGAACGTACAAAAATGCACAACCTTGCATGTATCATGATTAATATGCCTGAAAAAATGATAAAATATGTTGTAAATTAAAAAACATTATACAATAAACTCATCTAGCTTCCAATATTTGGTTTATTTTTAAAGGCTAAGAGGGATACTCACAAAAACAAATCTGATTTACTATGTGCCTAAAATCACATCCTCTCTAAACCTGAAGATAAATTTGAATTAATTTGTTGTGACACTTTGAATGAGCCCAGCAGTGATGTAATCTGGAGGCTGTTTATTCACCGTAGTCTAAATTATACCTCAGTAAAAATGATGAAAAAGGAACCGTGCAGCCCTGAGCTTCATGAGGAAAGCAACGTTGAACTATCAGTTTTGGAGTTTGTGGCTTGTTTTTAGAAAGGAATTAAGAAGCTGTTCAGCCTGAAGTCATCTTTATTATTTGTCTTACACTGGCTTTCATACTCAGCATTATTCACCAATACAAGAATATCACTGGATAACCCAATGGGATCAGAAGGCATGAACAGGAAAATACAAATCATAAATAAACAAACAGGTCAACTGCCAAATTTTCCAGACTGAATAGTGAATCCAATAATCTGCGTAAAGATAAATAAAACAATAATCATTTAGGACAAATCACAAATCCATTGGCTTAATTAACAGTGACTGGCATGCTCTTTAACTTAATCTGTTTTCCATTAGTTGGACTAAAAACAGAGGGGATTTACAATAATGTGCAGGTGGTGGAATGCAGTTAATTACAGAGAATTATGTTGTTGTCAACAAGGAACAGTGGCAGGCTGCTGTTCGTACAAGGAGCGTGGAGAGTGCGACAATAACCGTTTTAATATGACAACAAGCGTCATGTCAGTTTATTACGGGAAATATTTGGTGCGGTAAATAGATTCTGAAGCTACTTACACTGGAAGAGATTGTGCTTACTATTTCCTTAACAACTGTACGTGCAAGATCGATTAACAGAAAACATAAAGGAAAATAGTTGGGTGAGAAAGTAAAGAATAACCCTTTAACAGTAACCATGGTGATGATTTGGCCTGGGATGAGATAGAGTTCTGACGCCTCTGGTTTAGATCATGTTGGCTTAATGTGAATCTAAAATTTGCTTTTATTTTGTCTTTCACTGTGCAGAAATACAAGTAATGGGTATCTGATATGTACTGTTGAAGAAAGAAACCCTGGTAAAAGAAAAATTGAAAGTTCTGTTGTAAATGCTCTTCTGCCACAGTTGTTCTGCAATGTCTTAAAACTTTGAAAGTACACAACCAAGAAAGATGTTTGCACAATTTGCACAATAACAGAAAAAAAAGAAAAACAAAGGTCTGCAAAATCAGAAATGAACAAGCCATCTGCAGGTTTTAACGCTGTAGCACAACTAAAGATTGGTACAATCTGGAAGTAGGAAGTAGGTTTTGTTGCAGTTCCTCCACTAACCACTAGGTGCTGGTTCCACAACAGAGCAGATCTGCATTGACCTCCATGTAAAAAGGTCCAACTTTGAAGCAGAATTAAACATATTTACAGTCTTTTTCACCTTTGGTTACATATTACATTCATGACAACTGTGTAGGGGGAGGAGTTACTTGGTTGAAAGAGGAGCTGATGTACCATGTCTGCAGTGTACTTTTCATACCTCTGGAAGAAGAATATGAAGTCATCCATCTGTCTCCTTAATTTCTTTGTTTGTGAATGTTTGTGATGTTTATGTTGATGAATTACACATTTTATTACCGTCTACTGACATATTTGTTGAGGTTGGCACATTCAAATGAGGCCATTTCTAAAAGCGTCATAGTAATTGTCTTAGTTCTATGCTGTTTATGTTTTCAAATTTCCTGTAAAAATAATATATTTGCATCAATGAATCTAGTTCCATTACAATGGTATGCAAGAAAGAAGACACACTGGATGCAATTTTAAAATTTGGTAACTGCTTGAACCATGTAAGGATGCTCGTAAAAAGAGGGCAGCACTTTAAACATTCATTCCTCCAATGTCTCTGTGATTAGAAGTGCATTGTTCTCTGGCTTCAAATGGTCCACATAAAAGGAAACAATTCAAAATCAGTCAAGAGGAAACATTTCCAGCTCTCTTTTTAGTGAATTTGCAAACAAAAAAGAAACAAGCAGTGAGATTAAATATTCACAAAACCATGATATACAGAAGTGCATGTTTTATTGATCGTGAGCACACAATAGTCTCAGGTTTTTAACATTACATGCTCTCAGAAAGTGAATGGATTTTTAACACACTGGGAAAAAAAAAGCACAGCAAATCCAGTAAAAGTGACGCAGTCGTCCCTCCTGAACCATTTCCCTGCTACGCTAGAAAGGCTAAGGTTAACACATTGTTCCCAAGGCTAATGGAATGCATCGACCATCCGTCTCAGACGCAAGCATGTGGTAGCACTCACTGTCTGGGGAGATATTATTGCTCTGGGTTTGAAAAATGAATAAGAGGGGAAAGAGGCTGTTTGTTTATGGATCAAACAGCTGAGACAAAGAACCCAGCCGAGGACAAAAAACCTCGCAAACGTGGATGTCGGATAAGTGGATGTTGTGAACGTCAGATTGAGCGTTGTTCTCTAATGGATCTTCTGAGAGAAGAAACCTACGCTTTTGTTTTCAGACCATTAACCTGAGCAGAGGCCGATTCTAGCTGCTTCACAGGAGGCTGGAAAGATACGGGAGCTTGTTTTGCTGGTTGAAAAAGCCAAAGTAGAAAATCTCAGATATAGATCACTTCTGTGATCACATGGTTTTAAGTAACAATGGTGCAATCAGTATTGCTTTTCATTATTCAACTGTTTTATAATGTATAAATAAATAAATAAATAACTAATGCACTGGTAGTTCTTGAATGGCATCACACTATTAACAGCTGGCTGCAGAAGCTCTGGTCATGTTGTGTCCTCCTTTGGACGTTCTCAGCTGCTTTGCTGCGCTGCTTAAAGAGCAACATGCAGGTTAAATATAAAACTAAATGAATACCTGACCTTGTCTGAAGAAGTCTTATAAAAACAAATATCGAGAAATTACTTAGTCATGCAAATGTGCCTATATTAAGCTAGCCTCTGACAGCAGCCTTTTTCCTGTTAGCAGCACATCACATGACATAGGCAGAGGCAAACAATATATTCTCATGCTTTATAACTTTAATTGTGGGTAGATGTAGTTGGGAAAGAAATACTGAGACAGAAATAGAGAAGTGATAATGGTGAATTATTGTGTTTGTGCTGATTGCATGAATTCCTGCCTGTCAGGACATCGTGTCCATCATTTTCCCTCATGAAAAAGCAGGTTTTTCCACCTTGGGTCTGTTTTGTGTTGGTGAAGACAACAGACTTCTGATGCACCTGTCACCACACACTCGGTCATTTGAGGCACCCATTTCCCTCCAGAGAGTTACCCGGAGATTTGTTGGAGTCTCGGATGGGATTTAGGAGGAAGAACTATGCGAGGCTGATGACCGATGCTGTTAAAAATGCCTTTACTGTGCAAGTTCTTAGCATGATGCAACAGTGTGTCCAAATCACAAAGACTGATTGCGATGACATTGCAGCAAAGACGCTGAGTCTCCGTTTCAACTTGTGTCGAAAGTGTGGACTTCAAACTATATACCAGTTTCTGAATTGTGTTAATAGCCGAGTAAAACCAGACTTATGCTCAATAATTTCTGCAATGCTTTTCTTGAATACTTTGTTGTGAGGAAGACGACAAAGTTGTCGCAGTGGTGACAAGAGAATAATTTTGAAAGTTGAGAGATTTGTGATATCTGGCATGTTCGGACTGTATAGTTAGTGGGTAGTAGGGTTGTTTTGTTTTTTGTTTTGTGTACAATAGAAAACGAAGCAATTTCTGCATGTGGAGCCCGGACTGCGGCTAATTTTTGAGCCGTAAAGAGCTGAGAGAATGGCGGAGCCAGAGTCTCATCCAGGGAGTGAGGACTTTGATTATGAAGTGGACATCCTGGTTTTGGATCATCCACTTCATCTTATCGCTCCTCTATTTTTTAGGGGGAAGAAAAGAGGGAAAGAGGAGCATCTGTCCACAGGACGGGACAGTGGCAGACCGTTATTATATACAGTCATTGGTGCAGACTGAGGCACAAGCTCCCTCGCGTGTCGTCACTTCCAGTCGGTGCAGAAGTTATTGATAACAATTTTATCTCAAAATACTGTTTATGGCATAGTTATATATTTCTCCGGTTCTGAAAATCTAATTGTTTTATCACTAATGTACACTATGCTGTATAGTGGTGTCCAACCTGCAAGCTGCCCTTTAAGGGATTTATGCTGTTAATAATGCCACATTAACATATGCGTATGAGTAACCATGACAACGGTAAATTGGTAACATGTGGGAGAAGTGAACTGAACTTTCCAAAACCCAGCAAAACATCAAGAAAAGAGGAGAAACTGTAAGATTGCTGAATAATAACTTGAACGTTCAATCAGAAGTGTCCAAACCCAGTCCTGGATGGACGCTGTCCTGCATGTCCACAACACATCTGCTTCTGGCGAATATATCACCATCAGATGATCGTCGAGGTCTGCAGAGGTCTGCTAACGACTCATTCTTTTGAATCAGATGTGCTGAAGCAGAGAAAGATCTAAGACATACAGGACAGCATCCCTCCACGACTAGAAGACCCCCAGAGGCTTTTTTTGTCTTTTATATTTGCAAATAAAAATAAATAAATTTTGTAAATAAAAAAAAAAAAA
The DNA here is from genome assembly GCA_037176975.1 of Arrhamphus sclerolepis. NCBI lineage: Eukaryota > Metazoa > Chordata > Actinopteri > Beloniformes > Hemiramphidae > Arrhamphus > Arrhamphus sclerolepis. The sequence goes on along the minus strand of JBAMYA010057318.1, from coordinate 23,484 downwards.
GTACAATCCCAAATGTCACAAGATTGCAACTTTTTAACTTGAAATAAATAAAAAAATGTTGGAAAATATCAACTTTTCTACATAAAATTTGTTGTGTAATCTCAACTTTTTGTCCTAAAATCACAAATTTAGTTTTAATAGAAAATGATCGCTTAGTTGTAAAATCTTTTTCAAATGTTTGTTAAATTCCTACGTTTTGATCTAAACCAGCTGCTCCCCACCTCAGTTAATCTGCTTTTCGATGTCGGACGGGCAGTTACAGTATAACTGTCTTTGCAGGCTCTCACGGGTCAGGTAAAACGAAGTGGCGGTCCAGATTTGGCCCGAGGGCCTCGGGTTTGACACATGCTGCAGGATATTAATGTTATGAATCTGTAACAGTGTCATCTAGGTGACAACACATGAAATCATCAATATGAAAGCCAAGGAAAGAGGAAAAAAAACAAAGAAAAACAAGGTCTGTGCTCAGAGATGAGCTCAGGTTGCTGGTGTGTGCTTTCTATTGTAGATATGAAGCTTGTGGTGTAAGCAGCGCTGCACTCAAAGGCGCTGAATAAACACTGCTTGCAATTTTGTGAAAAGGATTACCCCGCCTGTGCATGCGCTGTATCACAGTTCTCCCTCTGTCATGGTGATAAAACACGGGAATGAGAGATTAGTGGTGCCATTCTTGCTTGTTCTTGGCCATCTAAAAAAGACCTCAAAAGGAAAAGGAGAGCGACATGGCCAGATTCAGTGTGAAGGGAATCATGGGAAGTCAGAGCTCCTCACAAGCCTGTAGAGCCCTGAGAGTCATTTTAAAGCTTTGCGGGACCCGTGACCATTTTACATCTTCTACTCAAATGCCTAAATGCTAACGAAGACTGTTTTAATGAGCAAAATCTCCTATATTTCAATTTGAACTTCTGCCAGTGCCGTACATCTTTGAAAAAACTGGGCATCTGCGTTCTCTAAACTCAATACATTTAAAAGAAAACGGAAGTGCAAGAGATTAATTCTTCTCTTTTACACCAAAAACATCTGCTTGCAACTATAACTATGACATTTATAGCATATATGCACCGGATGCCACGTTTCTGTAAGTTCAACCAATCCCAAGCCTCGGAGGAGGCACATGTTTCAACCACTGGTGTGAAAATTACTCTCCGACTGCCTCCTGCAGGGTATACCTGCAGAGGCCTCTATAATAGAGCACTTAAACATAACTGGGGGAGAAGAACATTTCTAAGATAAAAGTGTTACTGACATGTTGAGCAAAGAAAGTCTTTGCAAACGCAGGTCCATTTAGCGATAAAGCAAAACTTTTGCAAACAGCCGTTTTCCCTCCATATACATCACTTTGGCTTTTCAGCTACTAAAAATTGGGTTGCGATAAAATATGGAGATGTCAGAATGCAGCTAAAGCCGACAAAATACAAAGAGGACTTATGATGGAGCCTATTCTGAGAACAGAGTCTGATGTGGCTTAATATTTCTACTCTAAAACGACTAAACCCTTTTGACTTATACAACAACATGAGTGCTGCTCTAATGCCATTCTACTGCAAACATTTAAATTTAATATAATTGTTCGATATGGTTCACATCAAAGCCTTGCAGGGCTGCTACTGTGGCAGCAAAAGTCGAGAAATACAATAAACTTATCATGGTGACCCTTAAATTCAACATTATGCTCTTTGAAGATCAGTTTCTGCTCTACACACTTTTAGGTTATGTGCAGAAGTTAGTCCAGTCTTATTATTAAGCAAATACAAGGAAATTTTAGATGAAAAAGAACATCACTTTTTTCACATTATGAGAAAATATAAGATAAAAAAAAAATCATGAGTACAATATGAAGTATCCCATACTGCTTCTGTGGGTGAAGATTCCTCTATAAAAGCTGTTTTTTATTTATTTAGCTGGTTTGATGATCTATAGCACTCAAACATATGATAACACAGTGCCAAGAGGGAAAGACATGAGCGATCATCTTCAACAAGAAAATCTTGCACTTATCTGCTGCAAAAAAAAATCTTCCAGATAACTTGGGAGTTCAATGCTGTGCAGTGAGAAGGTAGAACATGTTCAAGATAGTTGCCACAACAGCAGATTTACCTCATAGTCAGACCTTCAAAAAAACAAAAAACCCTAAGATCTAAATTTTAGACCCTACAGGTCTCCCTGAGCATGCTGAACGTTGAAGTCAATGACAACAAATTTCGTATTTAGAGATGAGACCAACGTAAAGTTGCTTGGCTTTAATGGTGAGCTGGTAAGATATTGGTGAGGTTAATGGTAAGTTATTAATTAACTGCCAACCTGTTTTTCTTTCTTCCTTACATCAGAGGTGTCAAACTATTTCATCCAGGCCCGCATCAGCACCATGGTTACCGTTAAATGGTCAGTTATTCTGTTCTTTCCAAACCTGCTGTGGTCTCAGATTTCCTGCTCGTTCCTGGACTTAAAAAAGGAGACAAAAGTGATTTTTTTGTCATAAAATTTGAAATTTACCAAATTTCATGATTTTTATCATAAAATTTAGGCTTTTGTAATACTATCACTATTTTTTCTAGTTTTCTAGTAAAAAAAATGTAGAAAAGCAACCATTGTACAGTTGCAAAGTTTGAAAAACTTATCCTACAATCACAAATGTCACAAAATTGTGACTAATTTACTTAAAATTACAATATTTGATTGGAAAATATATATTAACTGTTTGCTAACGTTTGACATGAAATTACAACAGTTGTAAAAAAGCAAATTTTGAATAATTAAAAAATTTTTAAAGTACATTTTCCAAAAACAGGTTTTGACAAAAATTTGAACTTTTTGTTCTTTAAATCTTTTTCAAACATTTACTAAACCCCGACTTTTTGATATAAACCAGCTGCTCTCCACCTCAGTTATTCCACTTTTTGATGTCAGAATTGAATCAAACGTTTCCTCAGAAATGTTCTAGTTAGAAGTTTATAAGATAAAATCAGCCTTTAATTTATAATTGTCTTTGCACGTACTCGTGGGCCAGATAGGATGAGTTTGTCACGTGTACCCTAATCAACATGGGATTAAAAGTGGAGGTATTAACTTTAACACATGACTTTACCTTATAACAGTAGCTGATATTTTACTACAGAAGCTCAATCTTTTGCTTTTGCATGCCACAGTATATGTGCACAACTGCTCCAAAGTTCTGTACGTCCAACCTGTTTATTTTCTCATAAATGGTAACATGTAACTTTCCATCTTCTAACCATCCAGGTGTTTACCTGCACCTGTCGACTGGATGCCACTGTGCACCGCCCGCTGGCATGGCAGGACCTGCAGTCCGACCCTCCATCCACCACATATTTATGTATTTTTATGCCAGATATTTGTATGTTTTGTACCATATGTTAATTATTTCTGTAGCTCTCTGTGTCCTTCATCCTCTCTGTCCTGTCTCCCTCCTCATTTCCTCCTTTACCCAGCTGGCTATCAGCAGGAGGGTCCCCCCTTTAACTGAGTCAGGTCCTGATCAAGCTTTCTTCCCCAGAGGGAGTTTTTCTCTTGCCACTGTTAGGCTTTGCCATGTCCTCGGGGGTCATGTTCTGGGTTTCTCAGAAGCACCTAGAGACAACTTTGTTGTAATTAGACAATACATAAATAAAATTGAATTGAAAATACAGATAACTTCCAGATTTCTATCATCTGAAGACGCTGTTGCTGTTGGTGACAATAATGATGTAATAAATTTAGCGCCACTATTTCGTTTTCACTTATTGTGCAGTCAAAGAAACAAACAACTGTAGCCTTGCTATCATCAATTCAGCAGTGACCTGTTTGACAATTTTCCCCTCACATTAAAAGAAAAGAAAAAAAAACCCATTTTGCCCTGATGTGAAATGGTCTCACAGATCAATAAGCTACTCTGTTGAGACATGACTTCTTAATACTCAGCATGAGGTCAGAGCGCTGTTGCAGGAATAATTCTGTTCTTTTGAATATAAAAAAAACACTGCTTTGCTTGCTTAAACCACTTGGTCATGGAGAGATTAGCCTCAGCTGTCTTTCGTGCACTTGATAATGAAAAATTCAGCACCAGGCAAGTGAGCAGCAGATGAAGAGAAAGCACTGACCCAAACCTGGACCCCCCGTGAACCAGCCTTGGCTCCAATAAATAATCTCTGCTGGCTCACCCATATTCTGAGTTGGACTTTTCCTCATTCATCACAACTGTAAATCTGCTATTGCTCTGCAGCAGATTTTCCATTTCACCTCCAATTTTTTTCAGATTTCTTTCCATTTCCCTTTTTGAAAGCTTAATTCTATACTATTATCACTGGTCACATATGAGATCCAGCAGTCGTTCTAAGCACACAGAAGTCATCAGGCTTATCGTCATTTTTTTCTTTTATAATTGCAAATTTCAAAACATTGACTTCTTTTCTGAAAAAAAGATAATTATGATGTAAAAACATGAATTTCAGAATATCACATCTATATTTTTTTGTTAAAAAAAGAATTTTTGCCATGAGATCGCAAACTTATTTAAAACACAATTTTCTTTTCTTGTAAAGTCAGAAATAATTATTCTTTTTGTAAATAAACAAACTAGTTTTGTTGTAAATTGCAAACTTCGAAAGATCCTAATTTTTTGTCAAACAGTCACAAATGTCACAAAAATGTGACTTTTTGACTCAAAGTTACAATTTCTTGTTGAAAAATTTCTAATTTATCTAACATTAATCTGAAATTATACAAGTCATATAATTGCAAATTGAAGTAAAATCAATTTTTTTTTTCAAGAATCACAAGTTTTGACAAAAATTTGCCTCTTTTTTGATTTAAAAAACTTTAACATTTGAAAAAAAGAAGAAAAGAATGCAATTTTTAAAAAAATATCTCAAACTTCATAAAAATCGCCATCTTTCTAAAATTGAGACATGAACTAAAATCACATTTTTATTTGTAAAATTATAAATTCAAAAATATCTAAACTTTTTTTTTTTAAATAACCATTTTTTATCATTCAATCACAAAGGTCACTTAATAAATAAATAATAATTACAATTTCTTTCTTGGAAAATACCAACATTTTTAATTAAAATGACAAATTTCAACTTTCTGTCCTAGAATCGTGATTTCTTTTGTTCTAAAAGATATTTTCAAGCTCAAAACTTTCCATCATACAATCACAAAGTGTTACAAAAATAATGACTTTTTAATTTAAGATTAAAAATTTTGTTGGAAAATAACTTTTTTGCAACATTTGGACATAAATCTGGACATAAATTTCCAACACTTCAACTTTTTGATTACAATTTATTTATTTATTTATCTATTTTAACAAAAGTTTACAAAACTCATGAGTTTTGAAAATAATCAGCAACTTTTAGTTTTAAAACATCTTTCAAACGTTTAGTAAATCCTAACTTTCTGAAATAAACCAGTTATTCCACTTTTTGATGTCAGAACTGAATGAAACGGTTGAAATTTCCTCAGAGATGTTCTAGTTGTAAGAATTGTCTTTGCACGCGCTCGTGGACCAGACAAAATTAAGATTTGGCCCGAGGGCTTCAAATGAAAGTCCCTACTGGTGATGCAACACTGACACGTTAGGCTGCATACCATCAATACATAAGACAATGAAAGTAGACAGTTCTGAACTGAGTGTGAACTTGATTTTAATCACAGAAATGTATTTCTCTCTATAGAGCCATCTGCACCCGACACAATGACAATCTACATAGAGATCTACTGTTGGATGGAAAATTGCATCAGCTGTAACAATTTGAGGACGAAACTCTGCAGCTGTCTGGTATTAACGCTACTTCCAGGAAACAGTGTTGTCAGTGCTCCAGGTGGGACAGATGTACTTATCTGCTTCAGTCTGTCCTCACATCAGCATTAGAGAGGCCCAGTGCTGCAACCGCTGCAGAAGGCAGATGGGAACAAAAGAGCAAGCTGTTTGCTGGAATTACAAGGGAGTGCTCGACGACCTCAGGATGAAGAAGTTGGTGGTGACGGAAGAGGAGGAGGAGGAGGAGAGACCATCAATAAAATATGAAACACCAGACAGAGACTTCTTTATTCCTGGAGTGTCTCAGGCAGTGTTGAGCAGCAACTTAATATGTTGAAAGTCATCAGAGTTCTCAAAGAAATCCGTATCAGGCTAGTTATTTGAGAAAAAAGAAAAAAACAATCATGCCACAGTAATTCTAATCTAAAAAAAGGAAAGAAGAACTCTTCCTATGCTAAATAGCCACTTTAGTGCTTCTATAGGGCATAAGAGGTTAAGTTGCTACCTCACATCAGCCCTTGATGAATCCATCATCAGCAGCACATGTGCAGAAGTCCATAAAAGCAGAGTAAATGTGAGTGTTAAAGGAGAAGGCTTGAAGAAATCCCAGTAAATTCCCTTCAATGTCAGTCCATGCATCAGTCTCATTTAAAAATAAATAAATAAGTCCAGGGTCACATGCTCTGTGACCCATCAGGCTCCACGGAGCATGTTAAATGTTAAAAGACATGACAGCTGAATTAGCAAAAGATTTAACAGGTGCAGTTTGGTTGGAAGGGTTGTCAGGAGATCGTGGAAGCAAAACTGCATCTGAACAAACCACAGGACTTCTGGAACATTGTCCAAATGGACATACAAGACCAAAATAGAGTAGTTATCTAGTCATAATTCATACATTCAGTTATCTATCCATCCATCCATCTGCTTCTGCTCATCTGAGTGTGAGCATGGGACATTAGCATCAACAGAGGCCCAGAGAGGTCCAACTCCTCAACACGTTTCCAAGCCAGCTGAGAAATCTGATCTCTCCAGTGAGTCCTGGGTCTGCAGTGTGGCCTCCACCTGGTTGACAGGCCCAACACACCTTTCTAAGAGGTATCATAACTAGAAGCCAAAAACCTGTCTCCTCTGGTTGGAGGAGCAGCAACTCTACTCCAAGTCCAGTCTCAGGAAGCAATGCAGCCGCCCAGAAACACACAACCCAGTCACTACTCAGTTCACGTCCGTAGGTGAGGGTAGGACCATGTTTAGCAAAAACTAAACCAGACTCTAACTGTCAAGTTCACAAACGATGTGTTTTGCTGCAAGAAGTTGCAAACCTTGCAGATAAGAACTCTCCTGCATATGAAAGCTTTCTCGAGGGCAAATGTGCTGGAAAGCTAAAACTTGATGATGCAACAGGACGATGATCTGAAGCACACCTGGTGGGAGGCATACACAATCGGGAAATTGACCAATCAGCTCAGACTCATCATCTTTACTGGAAAGAGACAGCAGAGAAGAGCTTTCTGAAAACTGTCAGATGATGCAAATACAGATACATTATTAAATATCAAATATTTTACTCGTGTGTAACTTTCATTTGTGTGTTGCATGTGGGCGTTTTAATTTCAGGGTGATTATTTGTTAAGACGATACAAAGGTTGGTTTAGATGAGTGACTCCTGCTCCATTCTGTTCGGGGTCATGGGCTGGTCAAATGTCCACCAGTGGGACATGAAAGCAAAGCCTGCACACCCACCATCACACCGACAGGCAATTTACAGCCACCAGTCAAATCAGCACACAAACTAAATCATTACTAAATCTTGACTTTCTGACATAAACCAGCTGCTCTTCACCTCAGTTATTCCACTTTTTGACATCACTACTGAATCAAATGTTTCCTCAGGAATGTTCTAGATGATTGTGTTTAAACATGGTCCAGATTTGGCCCATTGGCCTTGAGTTCCTGATTCCTGTTTTCCAAGAAGAACCTTTGATGTTCTTTGTTCACACCAAAAGTGCTCAGAGATCTTTTGGCATCAATGGTTTATAAAAGTGTAGATTTTTTTCTATATTTAATAATAGAAACTAATTGTAGGTTTTAGTTATTTTTATGCCATTTATGAACTTTATTAAAAGTCCTATCTACTTTTGTCCATCAAGAATGTCCTTTACCCTTTTATGAAGGAACTATTAAAATCCATCCATCCATCCATTATCTATACCTGATATTTTCTGTGCAGGGTCACGGGGGTCTGCTGGAGCCTATCTCAGCTCACTTCAGGCGAAAGGCAGGGGTACACCCTGGACAGGTCAGCAGTCCATCGCAGGGCCACATGGAGACAGACAAGCATCCACACACTCACTCACACCTAGGGACAATTTAGGGACACCAATCAACCTAACGAGCATGTCTTTGGACTGTGGGAGGAAGCTGGAGTACCAGTGAGAACCCACACAAGCATTGGGAGAACATGCAAACTCCACACAGAAAGGCCCCTGCGGAGGCTCGAACCAGGAACCTTCTTGCTGTGAGGCAACAGTGCTGACCACCAAGCCACCGTGCTGCCCGTGATTGAAACAAATACAAAATATTCTTACAGCAGCTAAGCAAAAGTCCTGAGAGCGCTGCAAACATCTGGTAATAGTTTGGCTCAACAAAAGCAACCCACACAACAAAATAAAGTGAGAGAAATGATCCCTTCCCTTCCACTACTACTCCATCAATCTGTATGAAATACTGAACATGCTCCCTGGTGTTCAAGGAAGTACAGTTCTTACCTGGAGCTCGATATTATTGCTAACACTACTGATGATGCTAAGGCTAAGTCATTGCTTCCGTAAGAGAGAAATTCTTTGCAGTTTTACTATATAGTCAAAAAACTGAAAGAAGTTTGTTTTTCAAAAGCTTGCTAGTTATTTTTTCTAGTTAGCACTGGATGCTAGCTGAGTGTATACAGCATTTTCAAAATCCACAGCTTGAAATGAATTTTTGCAATTCACATATTTATTGCAACTATGTGAGATATTAGATTATATAAAAACATTATTAAGCCCTTGGGGAGGGTCACATTACAGACATTTCTATTGTAATGAATGGACCTATGGACATGCTTTACAGTAAGAATGCTGGAAAGCTGCAAATATTGTACTATGTTCCTTTGATGTTGCCTCCAAACAAGGACAACGTAGACTCAAACAAAGCTAACCCACAGGTCAGAGGCAGGGAGGCACATTTATGGCATATTTCTAATGTATGTAGAGGTGAAGGCCAGAGATGTTGCCTGGATTAACAAGGTCACGTCCTGCATCAGGTCCCACAGCACCTGACGCAGGTCTAACTGATGAGACGTGGGCTTGTACGCTTGAGACAACTCATGAGCATGAGCTGAAGATTACAGTTTGACTGACCTGTCTGAATTAGGTTCACTCAGCAGATGATGATTTTGTTATAGCTGCCTTACTTTTAACCTTACTTTTAACACAACGAGCTTTTGTTTCACCAGCAAACCAAAGTTTTGGGTCGTTTTAGTCTCTCCTTCTCAAGAAGAATTTGGAATTTTGTGATTTTCTATCCCACATGGATTACTACATGGAAAATGCTTTTCAATATTTTTATTTTGTGGATTATTCTGAACAGAAAGAGCACAATTTTGGGCTTTCTTATTATACAATATAATTGCTTATTACTTCTTGAGTGTTTGTTTTACCATAAAATAAACGTAATTTAGGTTTGGTGAAGGAAAAATTCTTTGCAAAAATATTTAGGTTGGCCACATTTAGAGAATAGAAAACAGTATGTTCAGATAAATGTAACCGAGTCAGACATGTATGACATTAGTTGGGAGGTACCTCAAGGCTCAATACTTGGGCCAATATCATTCATACTATACATGAATGATTTTCCAAAAACCTCAGATGTACTTCTACGTATTTTATTTGCTGATGATACATTATTTTATTCTGGCAAAAATATACAAGAGGTGGAATAAATAGTAAATGAGGAACTAAAAAAAAAAGCATTGGTTTGACCAAAATAAATGAGTACTCAATGTTAAAAAAACAAACTATATAATATTCAATGATAAAAGAAAAATATTGATATATGTATAAAGATAGATTTTGATGGACATTCAAAGGGTAAAAGAAAATACATTTTTAGGAGTCATCATCATTGATGAGGACTTTAGCAGGAAATTACATAAATTATACAAAAGGAAAAATAGCTAAATCTGTCGCTGTACTGTATAAAGTGAAATTCTTTCTAAACCACTCAGTAATGCTGAGTTTATATGGTTTTACCTTATTTAACATATTGTGTAGAGGTTTGGGGGTCGACTTGTAAAACCTACACAAACCCACTTTTCATCTTACAAAAAAGAGCTCTGAACACTATAAATAACAACAGATATAGTGATCCATCAAACCCACTGCTTATTAAATGTAAGACACTAAAGTTTTATGATATAGTTGACTATAATATTCTTCAGGTTTTGTATAAAGCTAATAGGAAAATACTACCAGTGAACATTCAAGAATGGTTTGAAAAATGAGTAAGTCACTACAATCTGAAAGGAAAAGATATTTTCAAAAAACCCAGATTCAGAACCAAACTAGCGTGTTTATTCTATATGGAACACGCTTCAGGAAGAAATAAGACTCCAGAACAATCATACTATAAGATTGTTCTTTCTGCTCATTTTCATTCAAGCCTAATAGATGTAAGATCATTCTGAATGTTTTTAATTCCAGTCTTTTGAATGAAATAAATGAATAAAATAAAATAAAAATTGACAAAATATTTCATCTTCTGAACACTAAATCATAAAACAAAATCATATTTCATCCCTGATCATCGGCTGTGGTCCTGAAAATAATTTTCTATGCCCAGTCGCCCTCCTTTGTGTGTTCTCTCTTGAAAATGATAAATATTAACGAATTAATAAACAATGATGTTCATAAAATGTGGGGTGAGGGGGTCGCCTAGGGCACTAAATTATGTAGAGCCGGCCCTGCCTACACACATGTGCTGAAGCTGAACTGTAGCAGAGTACAGTGCCTTGAAAAACCGGTACATCTTTGTAATTTCTTGACTTTTCCTTGCAAGGAATAATTCTGCACACCAAAAATACACTCCCGCATAGTAGTTTGATGATTCTAAGTTTACTGTAGGAGTGAGTCTCCTAAAGTAAACTTAGAATCATCAAACTACTACGCGTGTTTTAGGACTGAAGGATCAATGTGAAATAAAGGCTTGCATAGACTTTGGGAAACCAAACCCAGGAAGGCTGCAGTTGGGATTCAAACCAGAAACCTTCATACTGCGATGTGGTATGTGGTAGTGCTAACCAACACATAATTTAGCTGGCAGCTACAATCAATACAGTAAAATAGGAGGAAGCTATGATGGCCAGAGCCTGAGTTTTTTAACGTATTAAATTAACAAACTCACTCTACTGTAAGATGTAACCTGCTATTAAGTTTGATAGCGAGAAGATTTACAAAATGATCAGAAAAATCTATTTACTGATATATTATGGTTAATAAAAGTACAGTTATGTACCCGTAGTTGTCAGAGAGGATTTTGTATCTTTTGAAATTAAACGTCAAACTGCAAAGGCAATTTCTATATCATAAGTGAAATAATAATATATACACATACTCCGCATACTCTATTTTAAGATAGAAAACAATATATCATATATAGCACTGTTCCCTATGGACACTGATCATTATAATATTGATTAAAAAGAAATAATATCTAATTCATAGCATTTGCTGACAGTCATTGCCTACACTTACCACCTCTATGCATCTTATAATGCATTTTCTAGTGAATTTCTCTTAAAATGGTCTTTATTTACATTTTTACAGAGAATGTTAACTCACTGCCAGACTGCTGCTGCAAGGGTGATGATGTGTACAAGCTCCAGAGAAGCACAGGCACTTATCTCCCAGATGTTGCTTATGTCAGCAAGACAATGTAAAACCACATTTAACACATATCATAAAAGTATGGGCCTACAGTAAAACATTCCAGGTGCTAAAGTAGCCTGTCTGCAGCCCACAGACTGTTTAGTAGCTGTTTTTTGTTTTTACTCTGCGGTCAACTATTCATAGTTGAAATATTGTTGGAAACCAATTTCTATTTACACAGTGTTTGGGGGTGATGTTCTCTGTCACCTAACACACTCGCTACGCTGGGTGTGATTTTACCAAAAGAAAGTAAATTTAAGGTTCTAGTATGAGATTTGATAACATAAATAGAAGGAAACAACGTTTAATTTTTACATCCGTGTGGAAAGCAGTACTCTCAGCTGGGTACCAGTTCATCCTTCAAAGGCCGTATTTGAAGGCTGATTACGTCACAGCGACCCGCTGAACGCTGTCCCAGTTCAAAGGTTCCTTTAAATGCTGCCCACAAATGTGTCCTCTTTTTCCCCTGATTTAAAGGATGGTCCGGTGTATCCTTCTTAGCCACCCCTATCCCAAGATGCATTGCGGGTATAACAAAAAATTCTATAGTAGAGGGGGACGGAGCAACAGAGTGCACTTTTAAATGTGTACGCAAAAATTGAAAGCCTAGAGCGGTTATGATGATAGGCCTTTATCATTTGTGTCGACATTTTTTTGTACTAGTTTTTTGTCAGAAATCATCATGGCAATAAATTAGCTCGTACAGCAGGTCCCATATATCTTCAACTCTTGCTGCTAAGCAAGGAGCAGACAGAAGCTGTTATTAAGCTTAGAAAACAGAACAGCCACCTCTTCACGGGTGACGATAAAGCTGTTGTAGTTCCTCTAAAATTAAAAAAGTAATAAAAAAATTAAAAAAACTTAACAAAACATGATCTCCATTCTCTCTTTGGTTCAGCGCTGTCACGGTTGCTAAGCGACAGGACATACACCGAGGTAAGGGCGGGGGTAAATCTGAAGGCTAGACCGTCCCAGTTCACAGCCACTGACTTCCCGGCCTATGTCGACCTGGTAGTCCAGGTCCTTCGAAGGATGCGGCTGCTGAACTGGGACACAGCCCATGTACGTAAAAAATAGAATTACGACTTAATGGGAAATGTATTACTCCATTAGAAACAATAGTTTAACATACTTGACAGTCAAGGTTTGATAAAATGTCAGTTCTGAATCATATTTCATTCCTTTATTATTCTTTTTTCCACACAGAGATGTTCATTGTGGCAAACCAAGGTCATTGTTGACTCTTATCAGGCTTTTTTCTTTCTTTCTTTTGATGGGAACAGGAGCTGGTAGAGGTGAAGATAATCCATTTTCCTTTACCTTCATTCCTAGTGGTTCATCCTTCTTGCAGCCTGACTGGGGTCACACACATCACAATCTAATAGCATCTCGCTCACCCAGCTGGTCTCCAAACCAGTGAGGCATAACCATGCACAAAACACAAGTTGTTTATTTGAATATGTATCGAAGTAGAACTGTTTGTGTTGTGAATTGTTGAGAACTTTTATGGGGAAAAAAAAGAAAAGAAATGTATTAGCACTCATGGGCATGTTTCGTCTGTGCTACAGAAGCAGATTAGTTATTGTAAAATACCACTTGAATTTTCTTGTATTGTGTTGTGTGCTCTCTAATCAACACAACAGATATGTGTTCAATATTGCATAAGAATGGCTGTTTCTTATGCATATTTAAATAAATCTTCCATATAGCGGATTTATACACTAAAATCAACAAATGTTATGGGTCACTGAGGCATCTAAATGAGATTTTCTGAGCTTCATTCTTCTTTTTGCATGGAAAATAAACTTACAAATAGGCTAGTTAGTCAAACATCTACATTGCAGACAGAAAAAAATTTAAAAAAGTTACATTATTGCAACAACTGCATGACCTTAGGGCAATTGTTCCATAATACAAATTACAACATAAATAGTTTTAACAGTGAATGCAGAGAGAAGACGTGGTAGATGAGGAATATTAAGAATGAAGTGCGCCGCGCGATATTAAGTTCGCTCTTATATTTTATAGATTTGATAGACTATATGGCTTGAAAAACAAAGAGTCCCAGTGTTCAGAAGAACTCTGAACCGACAGGCATCATAAAGAAGATTCACAATAATGGCTTTCCATCACGCTTGCAGAGAATTGTTGTTGTCATTTCCACAACTATCCATTAAACACCTGCTCACAACGGTACTCTTAACCCCTGCTCGCTTATACAGACCATAATGCCCTCCTGTAAACATTTAGCACAACAATTCTGCTCTGTCACCTGTGATAGATGCACAAGTAAAAACTGCAATATTGGCATCCGAACAATAGACAAGGTTCTGTAGTTGAGAGTTTCTCCAGAGAAATCTGAAAATTATGTTTTCTCAAGGACATTGCAGAGTGAGCATATAAAAATGGAGAGGGGAAAAAATGGCAGGGGAGAGAAGGAAATTGCAGAACACCCAGTTTTGTTCCCCAGCTGTTTACATGCTGCTGCAGAGGCTGTAAATTCTAAAGAGCTGAAGCGTGTTGGGCGTCATCTCCACCACCTATCCTTCCAGAAATTGGCTCTCTTTAAGCCCCTCTCTCCAGAGAAACACACAGTTTCTTTGCCATGCCTGCAGATCTATTTGGACTGTCATTTTCTTTTTGGTGACACTCTAGTACCCCATAAACACGCAGTGTCAACCATATCTCTTTAGTTGGTGATGGGATTGGATGCCTGCCTCCTCAAAGATATAAACTGTGATATTTTCCTTACCCAGACCTTTCTCACTCCTCGTGGCCAAGGACTTTAGGCTCTAAGCATCAATGAGAAAACTGGGTAAATGTTAAATTTATACAGGTTTTTTTTTTTTTTTTTTATGTGCATTGAGTATATGTTTGGCAATGATTTGAGAGAGACGTAAAAGAGCACATCTATAAAAACAGCTGTGGATTTAAATTTTTATTTTATTTTATTACTTCACTCCAGGCCGCAACATGACACATTTATAGGAATGACGTGAAACACAGTCCATCATCCAGGGCGGTGGATCACAAAGCGAGTCATGTTGTTGTGTTTGTGTCACAGTTGTATCAGTCAGTTCAATGAGAGAGAGACTTTTTTTTTCTTGAGTGTTTGTTCCATTTTCAGCTGTAGCAGAGTAAAAAACACAATTACAGGAAACAAAGAAAAGATGTGAGAAATGTCTGGTAGAAATGGCACAACAAGCAGAAGCGATGGCTTTGTTCTCTCACGCTAAATTTATTTCTATTTGTTAAATGCCCGAATATCTTAATTAATTTATTTTTGCTTTCTTTAGAGTCAGAAAGATTACTAAGATTACTATGCCTTTAAAGAAATTCATGGAAGCTTCTGATAGGTTAATTGACAACATTTAAGTTATTTGGAAGCGCACGTTTGGATGTACTTTAAGGCCCACCTCAAACATGCTTCCTTGTGTGTCATCATGGAAAAATCAAAAGAAATCAGCTAAGATATCAGGTAGAACACTGTGTGAAGAGAGTAGCAAAAACAAAAACCCTCAAAAGCTGTCTCTCATTATTCTGGGATTTAGGAAATAGAAATAATTTTGTCAATCCTAACTGATCTAATTGAGGAAAAGTTTAGTCTGATTTAATAGAGAGAGAAAAAAACAAACAAAGACAACAGTAACAGTATACTGGACCTGAAGTACTTGCTTAGAGTACTAAAATAGACTGAATATGTACAAAAACTCATTTCAGACTCATACATAGAATATAGAAATGGCTCACCAAACATTAGAGATCAAACTAACCTCATGAAAATAAAAACAGTAAGGCATTTAAAAAAAGCAGATGTGGACTGTTAAATATGAGATCTCTAAGCTCTAAATCTCTGTTAGTCAATGATCTAATAATTGATACTCAGAATTTTGTTCTGTTTATCAGAAACGTGGCTATAGGAGGAACAGTATGTCTGCTTACATGGGCCGACGTTGTCCAGTTATATTAATTATGGTATTCCCCGGAGCACAGGCTGAGGCAGAGGAGTAGAGACTGTCTGTAACTCCAAGCCTGCAAATAAAACCTGAACCTAAATGCAATTATAATACATTTGAAAGCCTCAGTCTCTAACCTTCCCAAGCTGAAAAATCAAGAAAGTCCATTTCGTTAGTGGTAGTGTACCGGCCCCCTGCTGGTGCTTATTTACAGTTCCTGTCTGAGTTTTCCAATTTTCTATCTACTTTATTGCTCAGTCCAGACAGAAACATCATAGTGGGTGACTGCAGTATTGACATGGAAGCTGACAATGACAGCATTATGGTAGCCTTTAATTCTCTTTCAGAATCCACACCTATGGTATGGAACCTTACAGTTTACAAGCGTCCCATCTAAATCACCCCCTCTCTAACAACGCAACAACGCTCTAATAATGTTAGAAAAATACATATATATACCTATATATTTTTCTTTATTACCATATTAATGCTGCATAATGTCAGACTACAGATTGTCTCTCCTAATGAAATAAGCTACTGAGAATATCATACTAGAGATTGTCTGTTTTAGATACTGAGAGCATTACATGCGTGAGAAAAGAGCTGATAAAGGTTTGTGTAGCTGACTGGTTCATGTAACTGGTTGGAACCTGTGATTCCACTCAAGGACAGTAGCTGAACACGGCTTGATGCTGAATGATGATTGGATGCTTGAATGTTTGATGATAATGAATTGTAACTGCATATAATCCCTATGAGCTGAGATGGACCTCAGCACAACTTTTGTATGTAACCATACGCTGTGCTCCTTGCAAGTAAAACGTTTTTTTTTTAATTAAAAAAAAGAGATACTTTGACTCTGAGTCTGATTGTATGTTAGGAAAACTTGGGTACGAACTGATGGCACCTTCTCTTACAGTCCTATTTGCAGATCGGTTTCCTGACATAACTATATTATGCAGCATTAATATGGTAATAATCAGCACACATAAGATATATATTTTTCTAACAGCCAACATTATGGAAAGTTGACTAAATTACAATAATTAATTAACAACTCACACTGATTAACAAGAGCGGCAATCCGGGAAGATTGTCTTTGTTTGTTTTTAGCAAGACAATTTAAGCATTATCCAGGGACAACAGATGAAAAATAGCATCTTGGCTAATTCTGGCACATTTACAGGAATGTCAATTAATGTGCATCGTCCCTACCAAAGAAATTTTAAAAAATTAATTAAATTAAAATATATATATATATCAGAATTTACCTTTGGGGGTTTAATAAAGTATTTTTTGGATTTGAAATCTAATGGAGCACATGAACCATCCATCCATTCATTGTCTATAACCTACTGTTAGATTATTATTTAATTATTTTTTTCTCCCTATATTTTGTTTGCACTCAGAATTAGAATATAAAAGTGAGTTTACCTTCACAGTTTCTGCCATCACGAGCCAGTTTGAAGCCAGTTAGGCAAGTGCAACGGTACGACCCCTCTGTGTTCTCGCACTTGTGGGCACAGAGTTGCCTGGAATACTGTCTGCACTCATCAATATCTAAGACACAGGAGGAAACGGATTTTGAGTACAGGCTGAACCGAAAATGCAAATTCGAATAAAAATGGACGGGACAGTCATAGACATACACAATTTCATGTGGGTACAGCCACTAGTACATTAAGGCTTTCCACGTATTTTTCATGCTTTATACTAGAAATAATATTGATTCATTTTTACCGTACCCTCACAAAGCTTGGTGATGCTGCTGAACACGAAGCCATTTCGACACTCGCAGAGGTACGATCCCTCCACATTAACGCATCCGTGGCTGGTACCACACACGCCGCCTGAAAGACACTCATCCACGTCTACCGGATGATAAACGCGGGCGGGAATATGAAAGAGAAACAAAGCAGCACATTCAGCAAAGGAACTCTGCTGTTACGTATGGAATTGTTTGACATGACATAGCAGTCGTTGGACAAATATGCTATAAACCTTTTTAACACAAATGCATTTCCATTCCTCTTCGGGCAATAAAAGGACCCGTCGCTGCTCAGACAATGTGCATTATAAGTTCAACTGCCTGATGAAATTACACACGTGTCAGCTTTATTAAACGACGGAGAAGCTAACAGAACAAATCTCACTCTCGACCAAGGTACGGCCACAGAGTCAGTTGCCATGGTAACAGACTCCGAATATAAGTTACCTCGCTGTCTGAGACAGAAAAAAACCCCCAGTGTTTCCCGCATTTCAGGGTATCCCACATTTCAAGCTACATTTTAGACTCTATAAGCTTCAGTATGCATGTTAAATGTACCAGCTAATGAGAAAACGGTGAAAAATAATTCAACAAGTACACCTTGTTTAGAAGAGTTTTGAAGAGAAAGCCTCTTTTCTCACACCAGCACAGCTTGGGTTTGCACAGTTACAACTGAACAAACCACAAGACTTGTGAAAGAAAGTACTTTGGACAGACGAGACCTGCTGCAAGTTTTTGAAATTGACAGTTGCAAAGATTTGTGCTTATGCAGTTGTTACAAGCTTTAGCTAATAATGATCCCTTTCTAAGTTAAATGTCCTCAGTTTTCATAAGTAAAGACATTATATAACACCAGGTATTTGCGATCTATGTACATTTTGGGGGGAATGTACTCTATATATAATCATGATCCTGTGTTGATATCAGTAAACCCACAATAAATTAAAAGCTATGCACCAAAAACAGTATCTATCTTCACAGTGTGCACTATTCACAGCTAGATGATAACCTTGAGCACCAGTAAATGTCTTACTGGGATGGTTATTGCATCCTAGGGAGGCCGACATGGACTGATAGTGGCTAAAAAGTCATTAAAGTCTAATAAAAATAGAAATCCACATTATCCAAAAGGCATTGAGAAAATTTGGTTTATGCATTAAATGTTTCATTACAGTCCTCCTGATTGATACTGTACAACGGGGGCATTGAAAGCAGAGAAAGCTAGATTAAAGGAACATTGCAGAGTTAAAACAATCCTTGGTCTACTATTAGATAATAAGGAGTGTAAACTTTCATTTGGGACCAAAAACTACATGAAGCCATCAGAAGAATGGAACACTGGAGTCATAAAGGGATGGAGATAATCAGCAAAAATGGGCTCCTTTTGGTCCCTTAAACAAAAACTTTACACTCTTAACCTTACAGTAATAAGCCTTATAATAGGTTGTTTTAATTCTGAAATCATCCTTTAATTTGAAAAGGATGTGACACGGTTAACTGGATGGGAAAGATTTTCATAGAAACAGTTGTCAGGCTTCACACTTCTTTGTCTTTTACTTTTGTCGAACATCTAACTTACCCTGACAAGTCACTTCATCCACTTTCAACCGAAACCCTTCACGGCAGGCACATTTGCCATTGCCTGAACACAACTGGGAGCAGTTGGAGTCTGAAAAACAGCAGATATAAATGGAAAAGTAGAAAACAAAGAGGGGGAATGATTGAGTTTAACACACACCTCCGATGGAGGTAAAGAACAAAACAAAACAAAACATTGTTTTACTGTAAAAAAGAAATAAAAGGTTCCAAACCTCTACAAGAGTCAGTTCCTTCTGGAGGCGGAGCTGGTACCACTTCAGGCTCTCCCGTTGCTGGAACAATATAAAAAATTTAAAAAGCCTCCACAACAAGCATTTTGTGACTGAGCTGCTGTCCTTCCAAGTACCCCCCCCCCTCCCCCCTTAAACTATATGACACATGTTGGACATTGACCCACTAAGTCACCGTTTGGCAAGGCATTTCCAGCTTAGTCTACAGAGTGACCTGTGACCGTCTGTCTGGTGTCACATCAAGGCCATTAATCCAGCGATTTCAAGGAACAGAGCTGCGTTGTGTTTTGATGTGATTCACTTAAGCAGCTCTGTTAAGGTTTGGCTTGACGTGACGTGCTGATAAAGTCATGGATGACACTTGCTTCTTTATTATCAAAAGAAAAGTGGCACCAAATTGTATCTGTATTCAAAGCTTTTTGGCACCTAACGTGTGCAAACATCTGTGTCTCACTGTGGAAGAACGAGCAGCTCTTCTTACGTGATTAGTCAGAGGTGTACTAATCAGCATTACAAAAGATTTCAATCACAAAATTGTTTAAGAATTTCACCTCTGGCGGTTGGCTTGATTTCCTTTGGTACCTCACAGCAGGTTCTAGCAGCGTCAGTGCACTCCGCCCCCAGCCGCAGATCAGGAAGCCTGCAGCTCAGTCCCATGCTTGCTGCCGTCAGGCCGAGCGTACAGCAGTCACAACATATCTGAACGGGAATGGGAAGCGGAAAGAAAGGTATTTAGAGACCGAGCGAGAGGCTGGAGTGAGATAAAAAAGCATATGTTGACAAACTGAAGGAGTGTCACCCGTGCGATTAGGGTTTCCCAGCTGAGTCCGGGGAAGAAGGGCCTCTCACAGGCCCCTTGTCCACGCGCCATCTCGATGCCATTGTCACAGGCTCTGTCTCTTGCAACTGATCGACAACACTGCTCCTGGGTGATGCTGGAAATATACAGAAGAGCTTGAGCCCAAAACCCCTTTTTTTTTCTCTCTCTTTTTTTTTTATGAGACACTAAACATTTATTGCAGACATAATACACAGCCTTCATTTTATCCGTGGATGCACACTTTATTTGACAGCGTTGCAGTTTAAAAACACTTCTCATCTCCTTTAAATATTTTCCTGCTGACCTCAGGGCAGTGACCAGGTGTTGCTCCATGTCATCATGTGTTCTGACAGTCGCACGGGCCTCTTTGGAGTTGAAAATGCCCCCAAGGAGGCCCATTAACGCAGAGCTTACTTTGCAATTATTACGGGGTGTGGAGATGATTTGGAGCTTGGAGCCCCAGGGGTATATCCTACTCCCCCCTCCCCTTCTATATCCTGCTTTTAAAGATAACACGCTAACCTATGGCTGGACAATATGGATAACATTTATATCACAGTATATTTCTTAATTTTGGTCGATACAATAAAATTCCAATATGGATATGAATAATTTTGAAAAGCACACAGGAACTGCTAAGAATGTCCAGAAAAGGATGAAAGTCCCCATAAACCTCAGAAAAACCAAATGATCAAATCCATCAAACCTCCTCTTGTAAAACTTTATATTTTAGATATAAAAATGCTTTGATATAGATGATGCATTCTCCTCTAGGCCCACTTGACGACCCTTCTGTGGCTCCGTTTTGAAACCAGGTGTTGCTTACCTGCAGATGTGGGAGGTGAATAACGGCAGGGCTGCACAGTCTTGCTCTCTCAGGCCCATCGTCCTCCCGACTTCACAGCACTCTTGTACGGAGGACAGCTTGTTTTCTGCAGTGTAGGAATGATGGTCAACAGCTGGAATATTCAGTACACAGTAATGCTGCACAAGAGCCAATGGCTGACTCAAATTTCATACCAATAAATAAATACATTTATCAGCGTCCTTACCTTGACCATACAGGACTCCATAAAGAGAGAAGAAAAGTATTATCCTCTGCTCCATTGGACTCAGTTTGAGAGATAGCAGCCCTTAAAAATGTCAAAAACCACACAAACGAACAAAACTGTTAGACCAATTATTCGACGGTTGAGTTAAAGCAGCTAACAGCGGGTTTGTCATGAAAGAAAGACGCTCTGTCAGGGACGAGGACATGTCAGTCCGCTCGGCAGCAGGAGACTCGTATCTGGACGTGACCTCGTGGAGGCTGAGGGCGGAGTGACGGGGCCGCCAAATGATTAAAACACAGCCGATAATGGGATTTATTTAATGCGTGTGGAACTGTTACAAGGGCCAAAGGGCACGGACACACTGCTAGACAGACAAAGAAAAAAAAAAAACACGTCAATGTAAAACATTCCGTATTGTTTTGTTTCGTGTTAACTTCTCTTTTGCTTAAGGGGATAACTTTTAACTTTTTGAACTATTAAACAGTTATTAATGCCAAATAAATGTTCAGTTAATTCTTAGAGAATTAACGGGTCTGCAAAAAAATAAAAATAAAATAAAAAATCTACAACCTGTTTTTAGATGAATACATTTTTTTTATTTCAAAGTGTTAAATTGCCAATATGCCTTGTTTGTACATCCAATTCAACAAACAAGAGTCAAAAGGGAAAAAAAGGGTTTTGTATTGGTACAGAAAATTTATCAAATATTTCATGGGTCAACCGGCAGAGTTTGAAGACCCCCACCCCGTTCATGACGTCATCAAAAGAGAACTTCAGGGAGTGTCTGTGTGCACAGGACGAGGAATAAGATAAAACAGAACAAAAAAACAACGTGATCTTCAGGCCCTCAGACAGAACTGCATTTAAAAACAGGAATAATTCTCTGCTGGACATCACTACTATGGGTTCAAGTACACATCAAGAAATCACCGTCTATGGAAACAGTTCAACAGACAATCCACAAATGCAAATTAAAGCTGTGCCATACAAAAAACAGGACACATGTGAACACAGTCTAGAAACGCCGCCATCTTCTCTGAGCCAACGCTCATCTAAAATGGTCTGAGGCAAAATGGAAAACCGTTCTGTGGTCAGATGAATCAAAATCTGAAATTCTTATTGGCCTCTGTGAGCTTTCTTTTTGCTGTCTTCTCTGGATATACAATTTTTAATTTATTTTATCAACTTGTCTTCTGACGATGTGCTCTGTGTTGAAAGCTCAGTGGATCTGCGTTCGACTACTCCACCTAGACTGCACTGTCGAGTGCAGATCCACTGAGCGCCTCCCATATTCAAGCTGATGAGACTGAGCTATTTCTACACTGGAGCTTTTGCCGACAACAGGAAGACGCATATTTTTCAAATTACTGTGACTCTTCAACTGTTTGCCATAGACATACGCTGTTTGCGCTATCGACGTAATTCCAACGAATTGTGAAAGCTGAGAAGCACAGCTTCGCATTGATATTTAAACGGTGTTGCACTCGGTGTCGTTCACTGGGAGGCACGAGGCCGCAGATAGTCCTATTTATTTGTGTTCAGCGCGGCAGCGCGACCTCGAAGGTGATATTGCTATTATACAAATGTTCTACATTTTATTAGTTAATAGTTATAGACGACTAGAGGTTATGATTTGTTTGTCTATTTATTCATTTATTTAGCTCCGCCAACACAAATAGTTCCGCAAAGGGCTCTATGCACGCAGCGACCTTACGTAACTTCCGCTGAAATGTCAGGATGCACGTAAACATCCGGTGCGCTGCTAGTCCATTCTCAATATGACAAGTCAGCTTTTGTTTTTTAATCGGTGGTCTTTGCTCAGTTTATAGTTACGTTTTCACGGTTTATGTGTTTTTGCCGTTTTTAGTTTATTGTTCATTTAACAATGACGTGCAGACAAACAAAGGTGACTCTCCAGAAACGAGTTGGAAGTACAGCAAGCCACCACTGTTGTGTACCATTCTGCACAGCGTCAGCCAGATGCAACTCCTACCTCAGTTTCCACACCTTCCCTAAGGATAAGGTGTTACAAAGCAGCTGGATTATCAACATCAGGCGTGACAAATTTATAGTGTCCGATAGCTCCAGGGTTTGTAGCCGACACTTCCAGGTTACAGACTTAATTCAACCAAAGACTCCAGATGGACGAAGGCGGCTGAAGAATGGAGCTCTCCCAGTTCTATTTCACTGGAACAACTACTCTGTCCCTGCTCCACGGCTTGGGGGTTGGGAGAGAAGAGAGCGACCTACCCATGACGACTCGACTGATGATTTTATGGCTGTTGATGACCCTCCACTGATAAACAATGATCATGACTACTGTGCCGCTACTGAGCCT
>JBAMYA010057270.1:0-29436 GCA_037176975.1 Arrhamphus sclerolepis | reverse complement strand
CCCCCCCCCCCCCCCCCCCCCCCCCCCCCCCCCCCCCCCCCCCCCCCCCCCCCCCCCCCCCCCCCCCCCCACCCTCACATTGCAGGTATCTGAATTGTGTCAGTTATTTTATCCCATTTTTCTTGCAAACATCTCTTACAGTGTACAGCACTACATATTTTTTGCATCTCTTTCTTCAAAATTCTCCATACAATCTCTGTTGGGGGCAGCACAGTACTGCAGGAAGGCTGGCCCAGTAGCCATACCTATTTTTCTTCTTAAGTCGTGACTGTAATGTGTGCTGAATATGGTTTTGCAGCTGTTGAAAAAAGCATGACTGTCCCTGGAAAAGATCTTGATGGTAGTATATGCTGCTGTGAAATCGCAGCAGACCTTTCTACACCAACCACCACAACACTGATGCAACCCCAGACCATCACAGAGTCTGCGTTTTGGTCTTGTGGCTGATAATCGTCACATGGCAGCCATTCCTTCCAGGAAAGATCTAGAATGTGGATTCTTTTGACCACAATACAAGCTTCCTGTCTGGCCCACCAGAGATATGTCTGAGCCCAGAGATAGCAAAACCCCCTCTGGATAAGAGTAAAATAAGGCTTCTCTATTACAAAGGAAATTATTGAGTCGCATCTATGAATTCAACTATGATTGTAAATAATTGTATGCTTTAATCTGTATGCAGTACCGTAGAACATTGGTTCTTAAATGGGGGGTATATGAGATTTTAAAATATACATATATTTAAATTGTAGCATCCATGCAAAAATCCTTTAAAAATAATTATTTAATAAATATTTTAGGAAAATATAAGTTCATAAAATAAATTTTATAGAATTTTCAGTAGGCTATTCAATTATCATTATCCTAAAAACCCCATAGTCTCCCCTATACCAGGATGGTTCAACCCAACCTGTCATATGCCGCATGGCATCGCCTGTCAATCATTTGGAATATCGATGGAGTCGTGGTTGAAGCGTAGCAGCAATTCTTTTGAAAACACGGAGGGACAAGTGGTTTTTGATTCTTAAAAAGATATTTTAAGATTTATATCCATCCATCCATCCATTATCTCTACCTGCTAATTCCTGTGCAGGGTCATGGGGGTCTGAGCCTATCCCAGCTCTCTCCGGGCAAAAGGCAGGGTGAGATGGACAGGTTGCCAGTCCATCGCAGGGCCACATGTAGACATACAACCATTCACACTCACACCTACTGACAATTTATGAACCTAAGGAGCATGTCTTTGGACTGTAGCAGGAAGCTGGAGTACCCGGTGAGAACCACGGGGAGAACATGCAAACTCCACACAGAAAGGCCCCTGTAGAGGCTAAAACCAGGAACCTTCTTGCTGTGAGGCAACAGTGCTAACCATCATGCTGCCCTTTAAGATTTGTTTACTTTTAGAAATTACAGCTTTTATTTAAAATTAAGTTAATGATTTCTTATTGAGAACAGATCTTTACTATGATCCCCAAAGAGGACATCTTTTTATTTCCAAATACTTCAAGAGAGACCACTATGAGCAGTGTTTTGCACATTTATGGAGTTTTAAATGGTTAATCTTATGGTTTAAAATGGTTATATGGTCACTGTTTTCACTAAATTAGTCTGAATCACTACATTTTAGTGATGATAAATATTTGCAGTACATTAGGTTATGGACTATTAACGTTTAAAATGTTTGAATTTTGTACATGTTTATCAGTTCCAAAGTTGAATAAACCAGTTACTGATGGTAAAGTGCTGTTTTAGGTCTTTTTATTACAACCAAAACATTTTACGCTGGTTAGGGGGTACTTGGCTGGAAAAATATTTCACAGGTGGGACGTCACTGAAAAAAGGTTGAGAACCACTGACTTAAACAGTACGTGTGTATGAAGAGTGTAAGAGACAGTCATTGGATGGACTCATTTTTGTAAGTTTAACAAACTTAAACTATCAAGTTTCATTTCAGGTCACAGTGATGCTCTTTTAGTGAAAGTTGCACCATTTTCTAATTTTCACAGAGCAATTTAAGGTCTTTGCACTTCGCATGCTCTTTGGACAACACATTTGCCTGCCATAAAGAGGGTACCATTTTCTGCCTGAATGAGGTGGGTTATTTTCTCTATTCAAGTATTAGAAACTGCTGAGAACATTTATAGTCTGAAACATGTACATTTGAATGTGTGTAAATCTGACTTTTTAAACGCTGGACAACTGCAGCATTGTGACTTTTGAGTCTCTCTACTTGTGTGTTTTCTACATACAGTAGTGCAAAATTCTAATTATTCAATGTAGTTTTGAAAAGATTTATAGAAATGCAAGTGTTGCCCTGCCATCTGTGAGAAGAAAGCACAGCCTTTTAAACATTACAGGGTAAAACATGGGACTTATGCAAGAACTGGGCCCTTTCCTTGCTTGCACCAGAAATGTATGTGTACATTAAAGTCTCTCAATGCACTACACAAGCATTTACCCCGCTTACAACCCAAAAGTGTGGATCAACCAGAAATTGTAGATTCAAATGAAGTTTTGCTCTTTATCGTATGAATTTCTTGAATCCTGCACTGAAACTCAGTACTTTGCTCCTCTGCGGAGCACTCACTTAAAAGTAAGTCATAAAGTTGATTGTTCGTATAAAGACTGTATAATTCAGAGCAGTGTATACTCCACTTTCAATGCACGCAGAAGTAAAACACATAGAGAGCATACTGAATTTCAAATCTGAAATAATTGTCAGTATAACCAGTGATGCTTGTGATGAGGAAGCCCATGAAAGTCAGGGTGAGCTGAAGCAACTGGCAAGTTCTGACACAGAAGGTCAGGAGGTCATGGAAGACGCCTGTGATGATTGTGAGAAAACCATCCTACATATCCCAGACTTCTTTGCTCTGCATTGAAGTCTGTGTTAAATAGCGGGTATACATAATGGATGGATGGATGAAGTCTGTGTTATATGTCTTGTCTTCAAGGGACAAATTTTAGAACGTTTAAGTTTTTTTTTGTTTTGTTTCGTTTGTACCAACTCTGGTCCTGGTTGTTCTTCATACCTGCTTTGTTGTGTGGCACATACAGCACAGTATGCTGCTACGTGGTCAGTGTTTGTTTTTCTTTCATACTTGAACATTGTCCACAGTGCAAACAATTAAAAAAAAACTGTGCTGTGATTGTATTTGGAAGGAAATCATTTCATAATTCAATAACTTGTTGCTTTGTTGTGTGTCCAAATAAAATGTACTGCACTGTGTGGTCATTAATAAAATACAAATTTAATTGGAATTTTCTTATCCCAAATATAATATTTTAAAATTTAATATATTCTTATTTTTAATAAAAGTAGAATTTTAAGTGTATTTGACTTTAATGTAGTACAGTCTAAACTGAATATTATAAGTAGACTCAACATTTTTTTCTGTTATTATTTAAACCTTTTAAGTTCATAAAACTTAAAAATGTTAAATTCTTACATTTAAGTTGACTATACTTGAACAAATTAATTTTCTCTACTGTCAGTCACTTAAACCATCTGAGGCAATCACTTGACATGAATCAACTTATCCGGGTTTTACAGTGCGTTCGGTTTTTCTGGGAATCATTTTTCCAGACTGAGTAAAGTCACAAACGACACCAAAATCCTGCGGCTCAGAAACTTCTTCAGATTCAGTTTTTGAGGTAACTGGTTCTGTTCTGTTTTTGTTTTGTTTTTTTAGTACATTTGCAGTTACCTGGTTCAACTGTTTATCCATCTCTGCCACTGTACTTTGAAGATCCCCACTCGTTTCAGATATTTAATTAAGCAAGTTTGATGGACATCTGGGATGTTTCTCAATTATGTTCTTGTGCACTTTTGAAGCATCATCAGTCTCAGTCAAAGTTCTGTTTCAATACCAAGTCTGCATTAAGACAAGTATGAAGTACCCGGATGTGTTCATGCATCCTATTATCCCAGAATGCATTTTGTATCAAAAAGCCATCGCAGAGAGGACTAAAATAAAGCATCATAACTTTGTCGTTGTGTAACAGAATATATTTTTAAAAAGGTTTTCAGGCCAGAATACAGTTCTTCCAACTTCAAATTTGCAGTTAATTGATCAAAATGGAGCCTCTTTGAATTTTTCTTTTTTGCCTCCACCAAACTTAAAAAAGCATAGAAACCATTAACAGGGCTGCTCTTTGCACAAAATAAAATATAAATCAGTGAGCCAGTGTTTTTTTTCAATTTCTTCTTAGTTCTCTGGTTTTATGTTGTGAAGTTTTTATGTTCTGAAGCTGATTTTATGTACATTTATGCTGCACCAATTTTTTATTTTTGATTCCTAGATATCTAACTGGTATGTTAATTTGCCTTAATTTACCATTATGCAAAGCACTCTGGGTGTTAGCTGGTTAGTGTAAGTTACTATGTTGATTGAAATAAAAAAAAAACAACACAGCTTTTTCCTGGTTTTTATTTATTTTATTTTCAAAGAAAACAAACACCAATGTGGCAGTGCTAAATTTAAAGTTATTGTATTAGCACATTAGCAGCAATGACGTCATAGCGCTGCGTTTAGATCCTGAACTCTTTTACTTATGTTGTAGCAACGATTCTATGTGTGTTCAATCAGATAGCTAAACATACAGTAAATTAACTATCTTTCTATTTCACATCATGCAGGGTTTCTTTTGTCTTTATTGTATTTCTTTTCTTTTCAAACCACACAAACACCTCTGAAGCAAAGCTAACTTTTGAGTCATTGCTGCATTAGTTCATAAGCAGCAAGCTAATTAGCGCATCATTAGCAGCAAGCTGCTAATGATGCGTGTGGAGCCTGAAATATATTCAGATTCACTTCACTTCTGTCGTAGCCAGAGTTCAACTAATGTTCACTCAGTGTAACATCCTTTTAATTATATACCGATTTTAGATCATGTGGTGTAATTTGAATCTTATGAGACTAAAAATTGTTGCACAGTGTGAACCCAGCATTAAAAATAAACTTCCTTTTTTTTCTTTTTAACTGAACTTGAGTAACCTGTGTTCTTTCGTGCAGACTAAAAATATTGCTGACATATCGAGATTCTGGCCGTAATTGCTCAGTAACAGAAATCACTGTGGGCCATTCTTATTTTATTGATTATTTATGTATGTAATTCCTAACCTTCACAAGGTCTTCGGGTCTGTAGGACCTGTTTTAAGTTTTTAGCTTAAGAAAAATGATACAAATAATTATTTTTAAAACTAAGAATCACTGGCCTTGGCTCATTTCATGTGAGGAACATGAATCAGTTTTTGGAGAGAGCTGGAAGAATATGGATGAAACCAATTTGGATGCTTACAATATACATGCACCCAGTGCAAGAAGTACATGCAACACACACACTGCCCCTCATGTGTTGCATAGTATAATAGGTCTATACTGGTATGGAAATGGCTGTGTTCAATGGGGCTAATGTGTTCAGACCGATGTCATGTGAAAACTGACCTGAGTACGTTAAATTTCTAACTAAATTCAAGTAAATAATGCATTTTAGTTTTGGAAAAACTTATTTCATTTGTACATTTGTTGATTATTTTTCAGTTATGCCGTTTTATGACGCATTTCCTTATTTTGTTACATTTAAGAAAAAGAGTGGTATTTTTATTCATATATGTGATTTAACAAAGGTAAAGAGAACAAATTTAACATATGTGTAGTTTATATTACTTGCAATTTTGATGAAGACAACATTTGCTGAGCAGAAAAAAAAGGTTCGAATATGTTATTTTAAAAGCTCCAAAATGCAGTGGGTCCACCAGTCCAGACCCGGCAGGACTCTGTATAACCAAAAACCGAAGACCCTAGAGGGACTAAAAATATTGGAACAGATCGGGATTCTGGCAGTAGAAATCACCCTTATGGGCCATTCTTATTTTATTAGTTTATTATTTATGTAGGTCTATGTAATTCCTAATGAGCGGCCAGACAAAAGACAGAAAGGCGAGAGACGGTAAAGAGAGGTAGACAAAGACTTGGAGAGAGCAGAGAGAGAGAGAGGGAGGGCGGGACGCTGTCATCACGCACAGCCGCCGGAGGACGGGGAGGGCGGGGGCATCCAGCCGGTTCCTCCTCTGCTGCAGCGGCCATGCTGCTGCTGCTGTCCGCCGCCTGTCTCGGTGCATCCCGGTCCTCCGCAGGTGTCGCCTCCGCCGCCGCTGCATCCGCGTAACCCGGCTTTAGCGGACCGGTTTGCACCCGGTCGGCTCGGTCTTAGCGGGTCGGGAGGGGAACCACCGGAACAGACCGCAACACGGCACCGGGCTACGCGGAGGGGGAGAGAGGAGAAAGCCTCCTTGGCAACAAACCGGTTTCACGGCATTATTGGTAGGTACCTCCCTCTGAGCGTGTGTATGCGTGCGTGCGTGCATGCGTGCGTGCATGTGTCAGTTCAGCTTATCTCCGTTTGGGCGTATTGATGCATAAAGTCAATTCAGATGAAGAGAGGCAAAGGTTATATAAAAATGCTTTTCCTCCTGTATTCAGATAAATCTCCTCCCTGGCACTGCAGGAAAAAAAAAATCTTTATTACATCTAAAATGTAGTTGCTGCATAAAACCAACCTCATGCTGAAATATTCCTGATCTTCATATGGAGCCTGTTCAGTATTGTGCTGAGACGCTGCCACGTCTGAATGCAAAGCTGTGCTGGGCATCCTTTAATGACTGGATTAGGGAACGCTGACTGTGCCAGTTGTGTCATCTCTGTGTCTCAGGCTGACGGTGAGGTCTGTCTTGTCAGTAAACCATGTGATTGTCCTCTCACTCTCTCTCTCTTTTTTTTTGTTGTCAGGTATGGTGGGACGCTGAGGACAGTGGAAAACTAAACTGGACTTGAAGGGCCTCATCAGAAACCCTCTGGAAGCAAGGTGGCCGATGCCCCCGTAGACCAGTCATCAAGAAGAAAAGTGTTCATGGTTGTGAAATAAAAGCAGGAAAAAAAAGTCCTTAATTTTAATATATTTGTCAATGCAGTTTTGTTTGCATTGGTAAACGTAATACTTTAAGACTGCTGATGCACAACCCTGTTCAGAAAGATCACCTAAAATATTTAGACTTTAATTTTTTCCAGTGGTGATAGAAGCTTTTCTTTTTTCTTTTTTTCCCCCCTAAAATTGAGTCGTGTCTTGCTCAAGGTTTCTTCTCAAGAGGGAGTTTTTTCTCAGAAGCACCTGGAGACAACTTATAAATAAAATTGAATTAATCTTTATTTAGCTGGGTACCACTAGATACACCTGTTGTAGACATGTATTCGAGGGCTACATTTATCGTGTTCTTACTGGTATTGTCTCACAGTTACTTCTGGAATCCTGTGACTTTTGGAGAACTTCAAGAAAGTTAGTTAAAAGGTTATTTTTTTCTAGAATTATTAACATATTGGTACAAGAAAGACTATTGATAGTTCAAGCGCATCTTTTGAAGAATACAAGTATTTTGAACTGGTTCTGGACTAAATAAGCAGGATTAAGACTTGTTTTTTTCTGCTTTTGGAAAAATGATTCTTATCTTGCACGGACTCCTTTGAACAGCCCTAAACCAGTCCACCATGTCTCTGAGCAAGACGCTTGAGTTGGAGCATTTCGATGAACGAGACAAGGCTCGTCGTGGACGTTCCACCCGGGCGAGAAGAGATGACTCCGCCGGAAGCGGTGGAGGGTCCGGGCCCAGTTCCAGGGGCAGCAGCTTGGTTCCTAGTCCAGCTCACAGCACCAACTGTAGTTACTACCGGACCCGCACCCTGCAGGCCCTCACCTCAGAGAAGCGGGCCAAAAAGGTCCGTTTTTTTCGAAATGGGGACCGGTACTTTAAAGGCCTGGTGTACGCCGTGTCCAGTGACCGGTTCCGGTCATATGATGCTCTGCTCATGGAGCTCACGCGCTCGCTTGCAGACAACCAACATCTGCCCCAAGGAGTTCGTACGATCTACACCATAGATGGCACCAGGAAGATCACGAGCATGGACGAGTTGGTTGAAGGTAAGACGTTCATCTTTACGCCTCGATTCAATACGCCCTCTATACATATGTATGAACTATGAAGTCTCCCCCTAGTGTTCAATGCAAGGAAGTACAGTTCTTTAAGGATAGCGATATGCCCTAAGAGAAATAATGTTTAAAATAGCTAACACTTGTAGCCTCTGAAATGTCACTACATCGTCAACAACCAAACAGAACAGAAACCAATGCAGTTCTGCAGAGCTACCAAGAAGCTGAAATTTTCCAACGCAAACGCTAGTTGTGTCCGACTTTCTTTTAGGTTGTGTTCCAGTATCCGTACTTACCGTACTTACTGTACTCAGTTTGAGTACGTGGGGTGTTCCAGTTACAACTGTGACAAAAATAAGTGTACTGAAAGGAGCCGGATGGTGTACTCAAATCGGCCAAAACGCTGAGTGCAGAACTATGTATACTTTTCAAACTTCACGTCCGCCATCTTAGCTACGTAACCTAAAGAGGTGGAGCCAGTCGGACTCAAGTCAGCTCAAAAAAATAAAAGAAAGAAGGCTACTGGAACGGCTACAGCTCCAGGAGCTGAAAGATGTAAATTTTTGTGGTTTTTCATTTTAATAATTTTGGCGGGTGATGATCTGAGGCGGCAATTGTGACATAAATTTCGGTATTGGGTATACGATTTGGAACAACACTTACTTGCCTTACTCTCCGCACTTAGAAAGTGCAGAGAGTGTACTGTGTTTCAGTTTACCCATTGAAGTATGGATATTGGAACACAGCCTTAGTCTTAATGCTAAACTAAGATAATCCAATAACCCGTTGGCTTAGCTGGTACAGTTAGGCCTGGGATACTTGTAGCTTGACTATTCGTTTGCGTCCGTTTGAGTACACAACCGGCTGCGTTGTGAACATTTCTTGTGGATAGAGCGTGTAATTCCATAAATCTCCACTTGGGGGCAGATGCAGAGCCAGAATAAAAACTAGATAACAAAAATGGGTAAAAAGAAACAAGGGAACAGGATGGCAACATACCTAGGCACCTTTAACAGCAATTCCAGACCTTTCTTCAGCCTTAAGTCTGATTTATGCTTCTGTGTTTGTGTCGCTTTGTTATTAGACCACCAGACACAAGGTGGCAGTGTGGGTTCTTTTCTGCAGTGGTGAGCTTTATTTTCTTTACCTCTGTTTATTTAACTCAGAAAAGGAAGAAAAGGAAGCATATTTTACACGAGTTGGAGTTGCTAAATGTTGAGCATCAATAATTTTTACAGATGTTGCAACTATAGGTTGTCTATCTAAATTGAAAAGAATCAAGAACTAGCAGTAGAAGGAAATATTGAGATGAAGAAGAACTATCACATTTGTTATGGGCATGTGGTAAATTTGGAGAGCAGGATAAAGATGGTTTTAATGATAAAACACACTTTCCAGAATGTCTAGCTAAATGCTACTTTGAAATATTTACATATAATTGGTATTGCAGCTGTTCATATTTCTGTTTTGATGGATATTATATGTGCAACATTGATCATATCTGATTCAGTACTGCTCCCCACTTAACGATTGCTCATCATGAAACAAATTTCACAATGCTTGAATGTGCAGTACCACCACTGTCCACTGGGGCTCCCCCGAAATGTCATATAAACAAATGTCTCATGAAATATTAAATCTGCAATTGTTTCCCATCTGAATATAATTCCGTAACTTTAGTTTGGCAGAGGTCTTATGCCGGATGCCCTTCTACACGCAACCAGGATTTGAACCCAGACCATAAGCACTACCACTAAGCCACTGGGGAGGATTTGAAAAATAATTCCAGATCACTTTTAGCTGTGAAAGATGCATATTTTTCCCTGACAAGTCGTAGGTGTCACACTCTATCTCCTCCCACTTGTCCACTTGTTCACTTCTTGCTTCAAAAAGCCAAGATTGATTCATGTGTGGGTTCCTGCAAGCAGTGGTTGTTCAATCAGAGAAACGTTCATCCCCGTGGCTTTAAGAGTAGGATGTAAATCCATCCTAAAAAAAGACAGGTGGAGTAAATGGAGTACCAAGTTTTATTTTAAGCAGCTAAAGGCAGTATTACTAAATTAAATCAGTAATCCTGATGAAGTAGGACATGAAGTCAAAAAGACAAAAGTCCCATGAGGAAAAAGCAAACTAGGACTGTAGGCACAGATGAAACCTAAAACTCTGAAAAGACTAAACTAGATACCACAGAGAGGTAAAGTAAAATTGCAAAGGTCAGTCACACCATAGAAGAAGCAGCAATCAGAGACGAGAAGGTAAAAGAACATCTGAACTGTCACTTATGAAATAAAACATGAAACTGACACCAAACCAAAGACCTTGATGTTTATTATCTACTCATCCCAATGTAATTATTTGAGATAGCCGCCTAATTGTTAGAATGATCTCCCTTTGTTTCTATCAAAAAAAAAGAAAAAAAAGACAAAAACAAAAACAAGAAATTACTTATTTCATGCAAAAATGTTATCCTTAAAGTTTTACTGGTACTGATATGAGGATCACGCCATTATGTTTCCCAACTTCTGCCATGGTTTAAAGCCATTTTATGACGTGATGCTTATTCTGACCACATGGAAGCATAAAAATTAACAGAAAAAGACAAATAATAAGTCACAATTATTGATATGACTCTTAAATGAGACCTAAAGGTCTATTATTGGACGAGAATGAGTGCAGACTTTTGTTAGGGACCAAAATAACATGAATTAAAGCAGTTCTGAATGAGAATGAAATACACTTTTATAGCAAGGTCAGCCTGCCTTTGTTTTAAAATAAATCGCTATTTTAGGCCACTGAAAAGACTTCCACTTCAGTGATTGTGTGGGTTGGTTCCCTACAGCAGAGCCAAGGTAACTGTTTCCTTGTATGTGTATAAAAACAACTGGTTGTACAGGAATCTGTCTCCGCTGCTCATTGTTGTCAGCCTGTACAAGTGGACGTAAGCTTATCACAAACTCCTCCCCCTTTTGGGGGAGGGGATCTGTGGACTAACCTGATAGATCAGAGCCACATCTGAAAACCAACTGTGGGACGCCCTCAATCAGGAGGCGGGACCAATGGTTGCTTTTCAGACTACGTCTGAACGCAGTTGTTTACCGATACAACCGATCAGAGCAGCGAACAAGCTGACGTTTTACATCTTTTGTCTGTGAAGGTTGAAGTGTGAACACGGCATAAGAGGGTTATCATGAAAGTCGAAATCTGTAACTGTTGAAGACGCCGCCGGTTTAAACGACTGCAGTACTGAAACTGTTCTTTTCACTCTGTTATTGTAATTATTAAAAAGTAAAATTTACCTCTTACTTCAGTGGAGTGACATTTTTGAGTCTTGTTCGGTTCTTAAAACAGCTAAATTATTTTGTCGTAGCTCCGTTGCTCCCTGTGTCAACATTAACATTTTGTTGCAATTGGGTCCTGAACAACAATTTGTACTTCTTAAGATGTAATGTCAGACTCTGGCTTGTTTCAACTCCATTATTCTCCTTTGACCTCATCGGTTTTGTATCTAATTCACTTTGCTTCTGGAAACATTAATCTAAATTAACCTGCAAATATTTCCAGCCAAACCTTGCAACATCGCTTTAGGTAGATTAATAATTAAAAAAAGGAAATAAAACAAAGAATAACAAACTAGTTTATTTTCCTAAGCTTCTTTTCTGAACTTCTGTCCAGAGCGTGACGCTCTTAAAAATCGATAGAGATCTCCTTTTAAATTGTCCTCCCTGACTTCTCTCCTCGCTGCCTTTGTTATGCAAACACGCTTGCATTATTTATTTCTGTGTACATCAACAGCAGAATAACTGTTTCCTAATCAATACAGCGTCTCTTAAGGGAGAGCAGCCAGTCGCAGGAAGGATGTACGGGGCTAGATTCACTATCCACCACCGTTCAGTCACACTGCTTCTACTCCAGGGAGTCCCAGTTTTAAATGCTCCCCTACTCATTCTTCGTTCTCCTTCAACAGGCGTTCCAGTCTCATACAGGAAAACTCTTTTCTTTTAAATGCTCTCAACTGTCCAGATCGAAAGCCATTAAATAATATTTCTGGATTATCTCCATCGTTTGGTCATTTTTCTTGTCCCGTCTTGCCTAAAGTGATTTAGAGAGAAACTGAGCGGTGGCAGAGTAACAGCGTTCACACACATGATCGATATTGATGTACGACTGGTTGTGATGTCCAGTAATAGTCATAAGTGGCAGGAAGCCGCTCAGCCGGAGACGTACTAAAAGAGAAATGAATCACCCTCGAGCACTTCACACACAGAGCAGGACATGATGGATTAAGTCCAAAGTGGGAAAGTTATTAACAACCAATCTGTGCAGGAAAAACGCAGTTCACTAAAGCTAATGTCTGACATTAGAGCCAGGTGATGCAGCAATATCACGTCTGACCACATGGGGGTGACGTATGAGCCCTTGCAAATACTGACCCGGCACGTCTTGTAATACCACTTCACGTCATTGTGTTTTTCCGAAGTGGCAACCAGCCCACCTTTGAGCTGAAGCTCATCCAAGAAGTACGTTTTGTTGCAGTTCCTCCACTCACCACTAGATGCTGGCTCCAAAACAGTTTAAATCTCAACTGACCTTCATGTTAAAATGTCCAACTTTGTAGCAGAATTAAACATATTTAAGGCCTGGTACAAAAACGTTTTTTTTTCATCTGTGGTTACATATAACGTCCATGACAACTGTACGGGGGGTGAATTTTTTTCATTGCATGTCAGATAAATGTATATTAAGCAATAAAGCTGACCTGTCACATACCTGGATGTCATTTGACGTGCTTGATTGGCAGCTAGCCATTGGCTCTGCAGTTGGCTTTTAAAGCTTTGTCCCGCCTCTTTGCAAAGGTTCTCTATAGAAGTTATGGGTCATGTGACCAGATAGTTTGTGCCATATTTATTTATTTTCTGTCAGTGATTAACACCCCGACAGCTCGCGCACACCTCTTTCACAATGCTTCCCCCATGTGGTCAGAAGTGGTATTGCTACATGAAGTGTGTTTTAAGATGATTGATGCTGAATGTTCAGCTAGTTTTCGGATTTTAAAGTAATGATTGCTTGAGCAGCTTTGCCCAGAACACCAGGTATGATTTGTTATTTTATTTACCATTTCACCAGTATATTACATCATTTATTACACTGGAGCTGTGGAATATGCCGTTAAAATTTTAATTTCAGTGTGGGTACTGTGTTCAGTTCAATTCCAGTCTATGGCTATCGCAACATGGTGCTTTTAATTCATAATGGCTAACTGTAGTTGGTGTGCTGTGTTGCATTTTCAGTGGAAATATGAGCTTAAGTGCCTTCTTAAAAAAAAATATGACTCATGTTTAACAACATTGGAGTTGAATCCACCTGCTGCTAAGGCTCCATCAGTCTGCAGAGTTGTTACTCTACTTTTGGTCGTGTGCAGGGCGACGTATGCTGATGTCTTTCGCATTATATAGTGTTGTTGGTGGGACTTAACTCGAGTGGCTTCATGACACATCCATTACAAAATAAACAATGTCGATATCTATAAAAAATGCAAAATATCAGCTCAGTTAACCAGCGTGGCTGAAAATCAGTCGATCCCTTTTTTTTTAGGGAAGAGTGCCCACTGGAAGTCATTATCACAGCTGTAACAAATCATTAATTAGTCCTCTCCTACTAATCCAATAACATACCGGGGCCCAAGGAGGAAGTCCCTGTAACATACACACTGTTAAATGGTTCATTTTTGTTTTAGTTAGACATTTAATTGTGAAATTAAAGCAGGGCTACACCAATGTGCTGCCTGCAGGGGCTGAATCCACACACACCGAAGGTGTCTTTGTATTAAGTCACGGAGGTATATGAATAATAACCCGGAGCCAGTCTGTCCTGCTGCTTTGAATCGCAGAGCGAAAGTCAGCACATAGAGAGACAAGGTCACAAACACAAAGCCTGGAGAGACAGAGGGATTGTGGGAGCAGGAAGCACACAAAGAAGGGGGGAAAGTGTCTTTTGAGGGCTACAGGCTCAGACAGGTGAGTGTATCAGACTTAAAAGAGAGAGACGGAGAGGAAGAAGGAGAGGAGGATGGTAGCTGGTGAAACATTTTTACCATAAACAGAAAAACGAGAAGAGATTATAAGGTAATAGGCTGCGTACTGCTAGAAACAGGCTTCTGCATCAAAGCTGCACATGTAGGCTTCATGGTGAATAAATACAATATGTATTCATGTCTGTGTCACAATTTTGAGAGTTAATAAGCTTTCAGTCCAGTTTAATTACACCGAATGAAGACCATGTCAAACATCTGTAGGTACGTACAGTATCTTATTCCATAAAAATGCCTGGCACTGATATTAGCGTGCATAGAGCTGTGCAGATCAGATCAGATCAGAACTCGTGTCTCTGAAAAGTTCACGTCACTGCAGCCAAGTGACCACAGTTGCTCCATCTCGCATATTACACAATATTGAAGAGCCAGTGCCAACGTCTCATTGCCAAATATCAGAGGGCTTGTAATGTTCCTGTAGAGTCAAGAGCTTAGCTCATTTGAGCCGTGTATTAGTGCGAGATACGTGGCTCATGAGTCTGTGTTGTAACTGGAGGTGGGACAACACAAGTTTAAAAAACAAAACAAAACCTAAACATGTGGCAAGCAATTATTTAATCACCACGTGAAAGTTTTCTTGGCCTGACTATCTTCTGGATGATGTTTTCATACAGCACAGAAAGATAAACCTACTGTAGCTTCTAATTAGTGTAAAGTTGGATTTCAAAAGATGGTTTATACATCCTGCATCCCAAGTTTCAGTGCTTGGATACCCAAGGCCTCTACCTCATACTTCCATCTACGCAGCAATCCTTCACGCCACCATTTGGTGGTGGTGGGTCAGTGGGAGAAAGGAGCCTGATGAGATGGTCTGGGAAACTGGCCAGAAGGCTGGCTGGACACAGTCCAACGGAGGTGTTTGCGACATCCCCTTGGAAGTAGGCCCAAGGGAAAACCCAGAACTCCTTGTAGAGATTAAAGCTCTTGGTTGGCTCAGGAACACCAAGGTGTCCCCTTGGTACAACAGGATGAGGTAGCAGGGGAGGGGAGGTTCAGGGGAGTCTACTAAGACGGCTGTCCCTGTGTCCTGGGCCACTGGTTGGTTAACATCCCTGTGTTTGAGCTTAGATGACGGATTTTCTTTCTACGATTACCCATCTTTCATCTGAGACAGCTAAAGATGGTACAGTGTGAACCCTGCATGTGGTGTAAAACTTCACCCTAAGTCGCCTAATGCCCGGCTCACTGTACCGTCTCAGACGGGAGATGGGCAATCGTAGGACAAACTAGAAAATCTTGGAGAAATTTTGAGGCAGGTCCAATCAGGCTGCCAGTTAAAAGACAAAACACAAAATTTAAATAGTACAGTGTCCTGTGAACAGTTTAAACTTTGAATGGTGTCCCTGCGCTGAAATATGGCCGAGCTATAGAGCTCCAAAGAGAGCTGGGTTTTCTCCAGATTTTGGCCAAATCCCATTCATTTCTATGGAGCTTTTTTTATGGTAGTTTTTCGTGATTTGCGCAATGAGTGAGTGATGATGTCATCAGAGTGGAGTGAGAAAAAGGGAGATTTCTTTAAAATCATAAAACGTAAATCGCAATTTATCAAAGACCGTAAATCATAACGACACACGGCTTCAGTATGTTATAGTTCAAAGTCTCGTGACCCGTTTAAACTCTGAATGGTGTGATGAAATATGACTGAGCTACAGAGGTCCAGAGAGGGCTGGGTTTTAGGCTGATTTCTCCAGAATTCGGCCAAATCCCAGTCATTCTTATGGGGCAAAATTTTGACGTTTTTTCGCGATTTTCGTGAAAACCGTTTGACGGAATGCTACCAAAAGTCACAGCACACCAATCCCGATTGAGCCGGTTGTTTTGATGTATTTTTTGTTGAGTTTTTCTCAAAACTCACTGGAATAAATATGTTGAATAGTAATATTGAGCCCCATCTTTGGTGGGGTTCAAGGCTACGCATTGGCCGGCCTAATAAATAAGCTATCGTAGCTCAAACACGGTGGCCGTCGATCTTCCAATATGGGAAGGGCAAAGATGAAAGATAAATTCAATCACAGTGTGTATCAGGATGTAAATTAATTCAAAGGTGGCGTGAGCCCAGGTTACGAGATATTCTCTTGGATATTTTGGCCCTTACTCTCTTCTTCTTCTTTCCGCTCAGGTGAATGCTACGTTTGTGCCTCCAGCGAGCCTTACCGGAAGGTTGATTACACTAAGATCTCCATCCCAAGCTGGAAACCTGGCGCCAGCACCGGTGCCGGTGGCCCCACCCGGCCCCCGACGGCATCCGCCGGCGTGTCCACGAGCCCCGCGGTCGCCGCCACGGTCGCCTCCAAAGATCGCACAGAGGCTCGCGAGGGCAGAGAAAGCAAAGATTTCATCAAGCCAAAGCTGGTGACGGTGATTCGCAGCGGCGTGAAGCCTCGCAAAGCCGTGAGGATCCTGCTCAACAAGAAGACGGCTCACTCCTTCGATCAGGTTCTGGCCGACATCACGGAGGCCATCAAGCTGGACTCTGGAGCAGTGAAGCGGCTCTACACGCTGGACGGGAAACAGGTGGGATGAACATTAAACACTTTCACTTTCAGGGGTAAATTATGAGATTCAACATGGGATGTCATTACCCTCGATGGGCGCCTAAACCATCCTTTCCCGTCATGTTGTAGCTTCGGTGGCAGGCGTTTGTCTGACATGCAACAGAATTAAAAACTTGTTACATCCTGTTTCCATTGCTTCCACTCTAATCAATTTCTGTTGGGGAGGTGTTTGATTTCCCCTAACCACTCAGTAGAGGCCAATAGATCTGTCTGAATTTAATGTCATCTAAAGTCGATAGAGGAATGTTTCCTGGTGCTACATCCCTCTTTTATTGGAGTTTTATTACAGATGAAGCGTAAGTAAAAGCGGTTTATCAAGTTTTGTCCGTTTGTTGTTCGGGAACCTTTGCAGAGCAGGAAAAGCAGCTGCTCTGAGTCTTGTATTCCCAGTTTATTAGAGCCTCAACCTCACTTTATAAATGACGAAAGAACTTTCAGAACTTTCTATTAGATACCAGAACTGAAGCACGTACGTCAGTTTCCCTTACACCTAATCAGTGAATAATAGGTACTTTTCCACTAGCGGGGGTTCTGGGTAATGCGTCTCCATTAGCAGGAATGACTAAAGGCTTTCAGGAACCTCTATGGGGCTGGGGGAAAAAACAATTACATTTTCTATATTTCCACTTTTTGTCCAAAGAGTAACACTTTTTTATTAAAAAGAAAGTAAAGTTTACAAAAAAAACATGAGTTTTGACAAAAATGTCCAACTTTTTGTTGAAAAGTCTTCTGGTAAATCTGCTTAATTGTGACTTTTTTTTTACAAAAACCAGCTGCTCTCCATCTCAGTTATTCCACTTTCTGATGTCCGTATCAAATTAAACAGACAGTTGTGTTGAAATTCTGATAGTCTTTGTATGCTCTCATGGGCCAGATATAAGAACCTCAGACATTGTATTGCCCTTATTTTCCTGTCTTTGTCCCACACCTTCGTCCTGCTCTCAGAAGATCTTGGAAGGAGCAATATTTGGTAAAAAAAAAGTAGACGTTGGTTCACGTTCAGAGTCTCAGATGAACAGCAGGAAATGCACATAAATTGTAAAGCACGCATACACCAGCGCTGTGACTTGAGACCCAAAAGAACTGCAGCGACGCATTTATTTATTTAGTTATTGGAAAGGACGGCCTCTTACGATCACATTTCCATTACCAGACGAAACCTCGTAGGAGAAATGGCACCATTCACTGATATAATTCTCTTAGTGTCTTATAATTGCTTTAATACAAATTAAGTGACTCGGTACTATTTTAATGTATCTTTTTACCTCCGCCAAGGAGATTATGGTTTTGCCAGCGGAGGTTTGTCTGTTTGTTTGTTTGCAACATAACTCAAAA
Source organism: Arrhamphus sclerolepis (assembly GCA_037176975.1). Classification (NCBI taxonomy): domain Eukaryota; kingdom Metazoa; phylum Chordata; class Actinopteri; order Beloniformes; family Hemiramphidae; genus Arrhamphus; species Arrhamphus sclerolepis. Next base: position 11,478 of record JBAMYA010057270.1, on the reverse strand, counting down.
CATTATGGATGGATTTTCATAAAAATTTCATTGTACAGTATGTCCAAATTGGGACAGTGAACAAATGATTACATTTTGGAGGTGATCCGGATCACTGTCTGGATCCAGGAATTTTTTAAAGGATTCTTTATCATTGCAAGATAAGGGCATTTTTAGGATATGTGCATATATCTCCACAATAAATGCTCTGAATGCTTGGCAAAAAAATACGGGACATGGTCATGACAGCATCAATAATGTGTAAAAGTATAATTCGGATCCTGCAATATTCTGGATACTAAGAACTGGAACATGAAAAAAGTAAGGGGTTATTATCTTTTTCAACACTGTGAGGTAACAAATGAAGATACAGACAAGCAACTAAGACCGAAATATAGCTGACAGTCTGCTGAAACAGAAGGATTGATGTATCTATAATAGTTATGGAGATAGATCCAGAAGAAAAGCGTCATTACAGAAATGTTGATTTTTGCAAATAACTGTTAAACTAATAATGATATCAATGTGATTCCAACTGCTAAGGGTATGTTTTCATGGTCAAAGAATCCAATGAAACAGATAAAGCACATGTAGGAATATTATTTTTAGGTGTAAGTCACAATGGGAACTGTGCTGCTTGGCGGAGGTCTGAGCTTTCCAAATGCTTTTCTAGTTAAGTTTACACCTGTTTTCCAATTTGGGCTACCTAAGCTTTCAAAACTATCCAGTCATATGACACATGGATTTGTACAGATAGTTTTTGAAGACCATTTTTACTTGCATGGAGCTGTGTTGCAAAAAGACAAAGCTGTCAATGCCAACGGCAAAGCCAATGGGTAGCTGTCAGTCAAGCACGTCAAGTGACATCTGAGCATGTGATTGGCCAGCTTTATTGGTTTAAAATCAATTTATCTCATGTGGTGCAAAGAAATTCATGTAAAATGGATGTAATATGTAACCACAGATGGAAAACAAAAAGCAACTTTTTTTTTTTTTCCAGGCTGTATGATAGTCGATGGGGATTTGCTCTGTTTTAGAGCCAGCACCTAGTGGTCAATCGAGGAACTGCAACTGCTTGGTCATATCATACAGCACCTGATGCATTACTCAAGAGTGGGCTACCTGTCTTTTTGTTTTAATCTTTGTTCCAATATCCCTGATGATAATCTGCCAGTTGATCTCTAGAACCCATAAATTAGTTTTGAGACCAGCTCGGATCTCTATGAGACAAAGTGCAATATATGGCAAACCATCTTCAGTATTCTTTTATCAGTGCAGCAGATTGTGGTCAGGAGTGGTATTGCTACATAGAGCAGCTTTAAATCAGGCATGTACAGCGTCACAGATTACCTCTGAAGCTTGAGAAGATGAACCTGAATGCAGTCCCAAATGTCTGACTGAACCTCATTCAGCATGAATATAAATCTCCACATGGGGAGTGTTATCAAGCACAGGTAGAAGCTGACTCTTGCAATGTTTTTGTCATGCTGTATTTCAGATCAAGCTGCTTGAGTTCTGGCACACCAACTTCAAAAGCTGTATTGATTCATCTAACTGCTGGAGAGGACGTCTTTTGCATACACACAAAAACTCACAGCACAATTTAAAAGGCAATAAATCTCCCGGTGTCCTGTCCACCAAGCACCCCCCACCCCCACCCAGCCGAATCATTTATAACTCGTCTGCTGTGCCTTTCTTTTGTGCTTAAATATTCCACTAATAACAGTTATTGGGTTTCTGGGGCCAGAGGGTGTTGACTACAGCACTTCTCAGTTTTTCTGCTGCAAAGCAGAAAGTTTAACTTAGAGGTTCCCCGTGGAGCCGTAACGGTTAACAGCAGAACTCCTGATCACTATTGTAGCTTGCTGCAGCAGGAGGTAGCTTGCAGTGCTAATTGAAAGTGCGACTGCCATCCTGTGCCAACCAAACAACAACGACCCCTCCATCTGTTGCTATAGATGCGACTCATGACCCAGAATACAAATCCTCCCCACGGATGTCTCCTTAAGGCCTGGCAAAAAAAACAGCCACAATGAATTTCCAGCATTCTTGCTAGAAGGAACAATGAAACCTTCTATCTTTTTTCTTTCTTCCACATTTGATGATCAAATGACCCCACACGCTTCCATGTTTCCTAATCAATCTGATGAAACTGGTCAAATGATGCAAAGCTGTGCATCAGCACGTGGCGTTTATGTAAAGCTCTCGCCGATACCCTTTTACTGCGCCATCTTCTTTGACAATGAGGCTTAAAATACTATAAGCAGAAGTGGCAGAGCAAATGAAACGTCAATGGTTGCACTTTCTGTGACAGGTTCTGGGATAGAGAGAGAGAGAGAGAGAGAGAGAGAGAGAGAGAGAGAGAGTGAGAGAGAGAGAGAGAAGTGGTAACAGTGCAAAACGAGGAGCTGACTCTGTTTTACATGTTAATGAGTCCTCATTTGCTGCAAAACGCTTCAGTCGTGCAATATAACTGCACCCACAAGCTTTTGTTATAATATACTTTTGCATCCTTTGCATTTTGCCTCAGCTGAGTTGGATTAGAGCCGACAGACGCTGCACGTGCATAATTTTAAGTAAGTGGGATTTACTGTTTCATGGGGCACCATGAGTTACTAGTTTATCCACAGTTTTAAGGAGACATTATGACACAAAAAAACCCAAACTTTATTTGGGACAGTTTCCTTACTCTCAAACTTTCTTATTTAGTTGCAGTCTTGCGCAAAAATTAGCACTGCCATCAGTCAGTACTACAACACCATATCATCACTCTCCACCACCGTGCTTGACTGCGGGTTTGAGGTCTTTCTTCAGAAATGCTCTTATTTGGTTTTTGCCAATCGTGCCGCTGCGCACGAAGGACCAACAATTCCAGGGACAGGCGGAGATGGTGCAGTAGTTTATGGAGCAGCACTATTGTTTTCTCAAGAAAAAGAAGTCAAACTAATTTAGTCTGTCATTTGTTCATCATTACTGGAGAGGAGTTGCAGGGATTTGCTTTAAGAATATTATTCCAAAAGTCTTGACTTATGTGGACAAACTTTTTGCTGTCGTCAGTTGGGCTTCCGTGTTATTTTTCGACAAAAGAGACTTTTTCGGCAATTTTTCCAAAAAACATCACGTGTTCAGAATTCAGAAAGAAACTGTCTTAGTCTTTGATTCAATAATGACATCAAAAAATGAAATAACTGAGGTGGAAAGCAGCTGGTTTATGTCAAAAAGCCATGATTTAATTCACATTTGAAAAATATTTTACAACACAAAGTTGCAAAATTTTGTCAAAAAAAACCCCAAACTTGTCAAATTTAGTCAAGTTTACCTTTTTATTACAAAAATTTGTAATTTTAGGACAAAACATTTAAATCATAGAAAAATATGTAATTTTATGAGAAACTGTATCAGAAAAAGTTACAAAAAAAAGAATTTGTGACTTTTAAAAGAAAAAAAAGAAAAAAAGAAAATCTCAATTTCATGGCAAGGGGCTTTGTGAAATTTGAGATTTTATGACAAAAGTTCATTAGGAACTAGCAGTCAGCTGGTTGTGAAAAAACTGAATAACTGGCCCTTTAATGGTAACCATGGTGATGATGTGGCTGAGGATGAAATAGTTTGACATTCCTGTTCTTTATTAGAGCGGTCCACGCACCTGTTGATGATCAGTTTATGCTGTTTTGATGAATCTAAATGAACCCTCTGAATCTTACTAAAGCAATGAGGGGCTACTTAGTATTGCTCACCCTCTCACCTCCACTTCAGGTTTGTGCAATACATAATTGCACACTGAAAAAGAGTTGTGTGTTTCTTAAGACTAAAACCCATTGTATTCAAAGAGGAGTTACTAACTTTGGTAAATACATTAATAATTTATTCATCATTTATGACATTTGCATCAGTTATGAAATTTTGATCATGCTGTGGCTTATACTTTTGGCTAAATATAATATCATTATAATGCTGGAGAACTAAAATCCTCCTCGTATTTGTTCACACAATGAGTCAAAAAGCTCCTAAATGAACAGAAACACAGGTACAAACCTCTGTTGTGTGCTTTTCCTGAAGTATGTAAATTATCTACTGCATGCCAAGTGTGACACACTGGCACACAAACACACACACGCGCACACACATATGTACAACACACACACACATACACAGACAGGGAGTTACGGTATGTTCTGATCACTGCCAAGCCAAAAGCATGCAACATGATAAGAACTTTCGAACACAAATGCGTCACACGTCTCAACAAGAAGGCTCACCAGTGTCCAACACGGGGAAAGACCCTACAGTGCACACATCGATGCATTACGGTGGTTTTTCCACAAGCTTTCATTCAACATGGTTAATATCTGCACATTTTTGAACTCAATGTGACCACGCCGTGGAGACAAGCCCGGATGGAGTGAGTATGAGGGATGATGGATGCGATGGAGGTGGCGGGTGCGGGTGTGGTGTGGGGGTCCATGTCGCTGGGATGTGTGGGGCGGGGGATGAGCAACAGATCACTGACAACAATGCGGAAGTACAGAAAAATCAACCACAACAGAATACACCTTTCTAAAAGAGATACGACGCAACAGAACGGAAAGAAAGAAAGAAGAAAAAAACGAAGGACAAAAAAATTAAAATAAAAAAATAACAACAACAAACCACAAGCTGCTTTCTGTTTGGGCCCCCGGAGGGTCCTGCTTTGAAGTGGTTTGCTTCAGAGGTTTGCGGAGGGGTGGGGGTGGGGGGTTGAGCAAAGACCTTCTGCTGTGCACTTTGTGTTGAAATTTCTTAAGCACAATCACGAAACACAACAGCCTCCCAACACATTCTGTCAAGCAATGCTCATGCTGCTGAACTCTTTTTTCTTTTTCCCCTTTTTTGTTTTTTCAATTTTACCTCCAGCTTTGATGTAATGAGAGTCACTCGTGTGTAATTTCAACCACCGCCTATAAAATCTCTGGATACATTTGTAATTATAGACGATGTAAGAGCTGTGGGTTTTGAGTTTTATCCAGCAGCCTTTGCAAAGCTTTCTTCTTCTTTTATGTTTTATTCCCCGTCAGTGGATCCACACAGCCGTCTGAGGTGTTTAACGTCCGACTGTGTCTTCTACTGCTTATTGTGTCCAGCTCTGTGGGGTGGGTGAGGGGGTTATAAGTGGGAATCGGCATGTGTAGCCCACAACAAAACAAACCAACCAACCAACCAAACAAACAAACCATTTTTGGGTCAAAGGCTTAATTGCCATCGATGCGCCCCAGCTGGATGAATGCTGTAATTTTCAGGGAAACTCTGGTGTTAGAGAGCTCTTGTATGCAGGAGTCAAACAAGCTGTCAACTCCGCCTGAGAGCCATTTACTGCTTTTTTATTTAATTATTTACTTTTCTTGATTTATATCTGCTTATTTGGTTCTAAGAATTCATTGTTATTAGTATTATAATTATCACTACCCCCCCCTCCAAATTGCCTATATCAGCTAATAATCATGCAAACGTACATTCATTAAAGTATTTTTCTTTGCTCCCCTGGATGCTGGACGCAAATTAGTACATTTAAATAACATCCAATGACACACAAAAGTTACTTAAACCCCCTTTAATCTCATGTTTTATTAGTCTTTTGTTTATAAAAGTAAAAACAAATCATCTGATTGTTGTGTCTTACTGTTGGGCAACTTCAAACAACGTTTTTACTGTGGCATTTATTATTCAACTAAGGAAATATATCTATTTTGAATTCTCACCAAGTACATTTTTTCTCAACCCATTTTTGCTTAATATGAGACAAGTATTATTATTATTCTAGAAGGGCTGTTTTTGCAGTGTGAAAATCAAAATACAAAATTTGAGAACCAAAATCCAGAATCTGTTATAGAAACTTTAGTCATTTTTCTTGGTTCCACTTTTCTTTTCTTCTATCATTTCTAAAACTATCTCCACTTCCTATCCCCCTTTCTCAGTTGTGTTTTTTTTATGTGGTTGCACTTCTGAAATGAGTGTCAAATCAGTGCCATGTCAATCAACAGCTGCTAGATCTCAGCTATGTCCCGCCTCCTCTGCTGTTGATTGACGTGGCGCTGATTTGACACTTATTTCTGAATTGTAAAAACAAAAAGAAAAAGCACAACCGAGAATGCTGTCATGTTGCAGTTCTTCTAAACATGTGTTTTCTTATTAAGATCCAATACAATCAGATGGCTTTTAATAGAATTTACAGCAAAAACAAACAAATAACAACAAACAACACTAGATCAAAAGAAGGGGGTACCAGCTATATATATCATGTGATTTTAAGTTATTTTAAATTGCCCTGAACATTTTTTATAAGAGCATTTTACCCAAAGTAAGCTGGGATAGGCTCCAGCAGACCCCCGTGACCCTACGCAGGACAAAGCGGGTATAGATAATGGATGGATGGATTTTGGTATTTAAATGCATGGGCAGCACGGTGGCTTGGTGGTCTCACAGCAAGGAGGTTCCTGGTTCGAGCCTCCACAGGGGCCTTTCTGTGTGGAGTTCGCATGTTCTCCCTGTACTTGTGTGGGTTCTCTCCGGGTACTCCGGCGTCCTCCCTCAGTACAAAGATGTGCTTGTTAGGTTAATTGGCCTTAGGTGTGAATGGTTGTATGTCTTCATGTGGCCCTGTGATGGACTGGTGACCTGTCCAGGGTGTACCCCTGCCTTTTGCCTGAAGTGAGCTGGGATAGGCTCCAGGAAATAGAGGGTATAGATAATTAATGAATGAATGAAAATGCGCTGTAAGTTCCTCCTAGCATCCCACTAAACTCAGTATAATGTTTTCCTAATTTACGATGTTAATGTTTATCTGAATATCATTCCTCATTTCAAGTGAAATTCATCCCTGTACTTTCAATAAAACTCAAAACCCACGCTACAGCGAGACTTTAATTTACTGTCCTCTCTTAAAAAGGTTTTATCCCCTGAAAGACAGTGAAGCTTTTACAACCAGGACTAACTACTGCAGCTACTAACAGCAGGAATGAAGGTGGCTGCAACTGAGACTTACGGGAAAGGAGAAGTTGAAATTGTTCACAGCAGAGAAACAAATCAAAAAGAAAACATTTGCTAAGATGTTCAGTGGGACGTAACAGTCTTACCTGGGGACACAGGCAGTGGAGGTTTCACCCTCGGGGGCCTCTGGGGCTGGGCAGCAGAACTGGTGGAGTACCGTTTGGTTTCTGTGAGAAGAGAAACAGAATTTTAAAAAGACTGAAGGATGTCATTATGACTTCATGGAAATCTTAGTTTTTTTTCAGCAGCCACACCCAGACCTGATTACTGCCAGACCTATAGAATGAAGAAATCATCTAAATAGAACTCATCTGGCAACATGAAGTTGCTAAAAGATCTAAAAAAGCAACACAACTTTCCTCGAACTGAAGAAACAGTTCGGAAACAAAGTCATCGACATTTATTGGTCTGGAAATCGTTCCAGAGACATTTCTAAGGCTGATACACAGAGGTGGACCGAGTCTTTGTTCTCAAATCCTCAGTCAAGGCTCAAGTCAAAACTTGAGTCAAGACAGGTAAGCTCTACATCAAGACTCAAGTCATCCAGGCATCCATCCATCCATCCATCCATCCATTATCTATACCCGCTATTTCCTGTGCAGGGTCACGGTCTGCTGGAGCCTATCCCAGCTCTCTCCAGGCGAAAGGCAGGGGTACAACCTGGACAGTTCGCCAGTCCATTACAGAAGACTCAAGTCAAGACAGACAAATCTCGAGGCAAGAGAGACAAGTCATATAGACAAGTCTTGAGTGAAGAGAGACAAGGCTTGAGTCAAGACAGGCAAGTTCCAAGTCAAGTCTCAAGTCAAGACAGGCAAGTCCAGAATCAAGTCCAAGTCAACACAAGGAGGTTTGGGGTCACCAGTTCAGAATGATGACAACAACCTGGTTTCATGAAGGTTATAATAATAATGATAATAATAATAATAATAATGATAATAATAATAATACATTTTATTTAAAAGTGCCCTTTCAAGTAACTCTAGGACACTACAAAAACAAAAAAGATGTCAGGTGGTAAAGAGTCCCAGAGTTTGGGAGCAGAGCGACTGGAGGCTCTGCTCCCTATGGTGCTGGGGTGGGCAGAGGGCATGGTGAAGTGGATGGAGGAGGATTTGAGGGTGCAGGGTGGAGTGGCAATATGGAGGAGGTCAGACAGATATGGGGGGACAAGGGAATGGATGGCCTTAAAGGTAAACAGAAGGAAGTTGTAATTGAGTTTGTAATTGATTGTGTGACTGACTAGGAACCAGTGGAGCTACTGCAGGATGTGGGTGATGTGATGAGATTGTGATTCAGGCAGCAGAGTTATGGATGAGTTGAAGCTTGTGGAGAGACTTCTGGGGAGACCAAAGAGGAGACAGATAAAATAGTTGATATAGGAGGTGACAAGACTGGACAAGGATGGAGGCAGTGTGGACAGTAAGGGAGGGGCGGTGTCGGTTTATGTTGCGTAGGTGGAAGTAAGCAAATTAGATGATGTTGTTGATATGGGAATGGAATAACAGAGTGCCGTCAAGGATGACATCCAGACTCTTAATCTGAGGGGAGGGGGAAACGGAGGAGCTGTTGATGGTAAGAGAGGAATTTTGGATAATGATTTTGTACCAATGAGAAGTAGCTCAGTTTTTTCACTGCTTAATTTCAAGAAGATGGAGGTGAACCAGGCTGTGCACTGAAGTAGACAGGCCACAGAGAAATGGTAGAATGACAGGAGCATCCAGACCAGATGCAGGGCTTGCTGGCCCACATCTCAATACGCACAGTGACCAGGTAGATCCACAAGCCAGGTGCCGAGTGACAGGACCAGGCAGGTAGTTGATTGTTAGTCCAATCACAGAAAAATGCTGGAGCGATCATAAAACATCCATTGACAGATAAATATCATTGCTCACACATAAGAGCAATTACATACTCGGATTGGATCATAAACTCATAAAACACTTAAAAGTTACTGGTGAGCAGTGACAGCAAGTCTTGCCAGCAAACACGCAACCCTGAAGACCAAAGAAGCTACTTCTCTCTAAAAGAGACTGATTGAAATTCTGCAGGAAATAAAAAAAAAAAAAAAAAGAAACTGGACAGAATGATGCAAAGTTAAAGATGAAGCTCCTATGATTGGGAAATCTGGAAAAATCAGTTGTCCTCAGAGTAAAAAAATGTTACCATGGGTACAGTGTCATACCACCAGTGAAACACCCTGAGACCATCAATGGTTGAGATTCCTCAATCTAAAAACAAGGTTCACTTACTAATTATTGCTAAAAATGCTGCCATGAATAAAGATTGATATTCAAGTGTGTTCTGAGAGCAAATTCACCCAACAAACCAGGAATAGTTGAGTGATGATCCATGTGTTTACCAGCATGGCAACATAATGATAGAAGGCTCAGGTGATAAAGTGTCTTCGGGACCTTGGGTTTGAAACACGACATTCTCAGTCCTCAAAAAGAGAGTGTGCAAATTTGGATCCCTATCAGCAGGAAGTTGTCTTGGGTGAGATATCAAACTCCACTTTGCCGATGATGTGTCCACAGGTAAGTAGGGTTTGTAGTGTAGACGTGCTTTGAGAAAACTTCTGATAATCAGCATGCTGTATGACCAGGAGTTTTAGAGAATCAATCTGATGTTTTAGCTGATACAATCATTTTAATGTCCTTCATTATACCATGGAATCGAATGAAAAACATGAACTAATAGTACCAAAGCAGCAAAGTTTGCGAAGAACAACATTCGTACCACATGATGGATAGATTTTCTTTATTTCAGGGTAAGTTGGATTTGCCATCGGGAAGACCAAAGAGACTTAAATTTCAGTGTTTTACAGTTCTGATACAAAAACATAGTGGCACAGCCCGCAAACCTTAAACCAAAGTGAGAAGAGAAGTTTTTGACATTTTCATGGAGTCACAGCAGCCAGAGATGCCACATCGATGACTGCTGTATTTGGACATGCTTTGACGTGGACTATAAATACACAACATGTGCACTATGACTGTTTTCTATTGCATGAAGTTTCTTGTGAATCTAATTTGAACTCTTGCATAAGCAAACTCACAAAAGGCACTAAAAGAGATACTAAAACTGTTCTGTTAGAGGCCCCCCATGTGCTTTGCTGACACCAGAGACTCATTTTTGTTGACTATCAAGCCAACACATTTTTACATAATTTGGAAGGGAAATTAATTCAATTCAGTTTATATATATATATATAGCACCTATTTATGACAAGGCGCTTTAGACACCCAGAGCATGACCCTCAAGCACATGGCAACGTCATCAGTGGCAAAAAAAAAAATACTCCCTCTTTCTTCCATGAGTCTAGTTCCAAAATACTTCATAGTACACTGTAAAATACCAATAAAAACACAATTTTATCTACAAGAGAACACAGAAGACATGTTAAATGTTAAAAATGAGTAATTTTTTTACCAAATTTAATTGCAGCAAAGCATCTCAAAAGAGTTGGAACAACAGGCAACAAAAGGCTGGAGAAGTCAGTGGTACTAAAAAGAAACACCTGAAGGAACATCAATGACTAATTAGGTTAATTGTCAACAGGTCAGCAGCATGATTGGAAATAAAAAAAGTGTGCGTGAGAGAGGAAGCAGAGATGAGCTGAGGTTCAGTCTGTGTAAACTGTGACTGCAAACTGTGAAACATTTTCAGATTAATGTTGCTCAGTATACGACTTGTTCATCATCTACTCTACAAATTAACATCTACAGAGTCTGAAATCTTTGAAAATCAGACTGTATGGCCAGTATGCTCTGGCCCTCAGGTGGAACTGCATTAAAAATGTAAAAGGAAAACACATTAGGAACGCTTCCAGAAATTACTGAGTACGTCCACAAATTCAGATGAGGAGCCATGTGTGACTACAATCCAGAAGAGTCTCATTTAAAATGAACTGTCCTGTGGTCATGCACATCAAAAGTCAGAATTTTTATAGGAAACTAAGGACGCCGCATCTTCTAAACTAAAGAGAGGCACCATCCATCCCGCTTTCATTGCTGAGTTCTAAAGCCTGGAAAGCCACATCTCAAAGCCAGATATGCAGATTGTCCTAGCATTGTTGCTCTGAGGAAATAAAGATCTTGCATCTCTCAGGAAGACAATGCAAAACCATTTCTTACCGATAGTGAAACATCAATACTGTTGTTACCAGATATTTATATTATTCATGCTAACGTGGGGTTGGGCAGCACAGTGGCTTGGTGGTTAACTCCAGCTGTGTTTCTAGTAGGATGGAAATTTAACAGGACCAACCTCCTCCTCAGTCAGCCGTCGTGTCTCTACTTGCGGAGACAAGACCAGTTGCATGTAAACTACCATTCCGAACCACATGGTGGTGGTAGTGCACCACTTTCGCTCTTGGTCACCAGCCAAAAATCACTAGCACATACAGGACTGTCTCAGAAAATTAGAATATTGTGATAAAGTTCTTTATTTCCTGTAATGCAATTAAAAAACATG